>JAJMCO010000058.1:0-44943 GCA_030573015.1 Metschnikowia peoriensis | reverse complement strand
TTCTTTATTTTTTGTTTTATCTATTCTTTCAATATCGTTGAGTTTTTTTGGAAGGAGTCGTATTAGTTTCAATTCTCGTCCTAATTACAACTCTCTTGAATGCAAAATTTTTACCGTGGTTCAAGGTCTGAATTAAGAATCCATTGACTTCAACAATATCATGGAACTGTTCAAAAAAATTTTGGGGGAGGTATAAGCAATTTTTCACTTTTTGGTTTTGTAATCTACTATTACATTTTGGCTCCATGCCAGTTTAATAATTGTAATAAGAAAATACGTTTAGGTGTGTTTGATGTGTCAGGCCTGTTATATATACTCGCGTATGTGTTGGGTTACACTTTTTTCATACTAATTTATTAGAAAACATCTTGCTCTAACTTCAGAAACACAAGATTTCTTTCTTTTTGACTTTTTAAATTTTCGAATTTTTGAACTGAGAATACTCAAATCTTTTACACCAATAAAGGGATTGCTAAAATGGCGGTCAATTCTGAAATTGAGGTGGAGTGTGACCTCTCACTGGTGGATAATATCTGGCTTTTATTCTGGGGATTGAAGAAGTCTGAGGGAATTCCGGAAAACGAAGAAATTTTTTCAAACGGAAAAGGGACTCATGAAGTCAAGAAGACTAGTAAAGAAAATCGGGAACTAGAGCTTAATCTCACGTATGCCAATATGTCACAGTGGTCTTATATAGCGCAAACATGGCTACTATTGATCCAGAAAACTGCGGCCCACAAAAAGTTGGAGAGTGATTTTGAAAAGTATCAATTTCTTGTTTCTCATCTTGGATTTCTTACACGCATGCGGTGGGAAAATGCTAGAAATAATGGTGTGGATGCTAATCTCAAAAGCTTTCTCTGGTGGTTTCATTTAAAATTTACTGGCAAGTTGGGGGTTCATGAAGTTCGGGCGCTGTTGTTGAATTGTAAGCAGACTTCCACAATTGATCATTATATTGAAGAATTTGAGGAGGTTTTATTACTCAATGTTAATTGTATACGCATGGAGGAAGTGCAACAGATTTTCTGTCTAAATCTTCAAAATCACTCTTTGGGAGACTGGCTACAAACAAAAATAAGTAGCGATTTGACATTTACGCAAACGGTGAGTATTCTTAAACGCCGATTGGAAAGTTTGCCATACAATTCCCGCGGGTTCATTCGATCTGATAGGAAATTGAAAAGAGTTCATTGAACAGAAAAAGTTCTATAATACGAGCTAAGTTTCAGTTTCAGTGAAATGTGGAATTATTGGAATGAAATAGAACTGGTGGCAGTGTAGAGTATTTAATTTTTGAGCTTCACTTAATTTTATTTTTATTTTTCCTTTTTCAATGAAAACTTTTACTTTTCAAAAAACAAATCAGCTTTTGAAAACAACAATTGATTTCATAATTTTTGGGTTGGTTAATGAAATTCATTAAGTTCTACACAAGCAATAAATTCGAGGCAAAAATAGTCCTCACATGATTCAAAGTTTTAAAAATCACATACATCGAAAAGACCACTTGAATTTAATTTGAAAAAATCAGCTTTGATTCGGGAATTTAACTGAGAGATTTTTTTTTTTGTTTTTCTAATTATTTTTAAATTAGAACGGGGAAGGAAAGCTCGTCTTTTTAATTTCATGAGAAGAAAGCACTTCCTGCGCTTTGCAAATAGCAAAAAGAATATCAGAATTTTCATAAACAAATTATTTGAGATGAAAAAACGGAAAATGAAAAACAAGAATTCTTCAAATTCTACCTGACTATATAATTGCAACCAGGGTGTTGAAATGAAGAACACCCATCACGTGCCTCTTTTTCACCTATAACAAAGTGTTGTGACCTGCATACACACAGTCACGAGTGGCCAGGTGCCCAGGTTTCCACCTGCCAGGAGACGTGTTAGTTGTGGAAGAAACACACCGACTACTGGATTTTGAGGCCTCACTCATAATACACCTCGCGAGTGGAAAACCCGAATAACACAACACCTATTTTTCTACTATTTTTTTTTTCCACACATCCTGCGAATAAGAAACTGCGATATTAATTTTTTTTTCTCTTTTCGTTCTTGGAATCCACATAAATCTCCCATAACTTCTTGCTACAGAACTCGCTCACTACTGATTCTAGATCTAGAACTGTCCACAAGCGAAGAAAAAAAAAAAAGAAAGAAACAGAAACAAACAAGCTAACGCTCATAATAAACACCGGCTGATACCTCAATATTGAAACCATGGAAGATTATAACACGTCGTCTGCCGCATTGCGTAAGCGCAAGATTGTGAAAAAAACCATCAACTTCTCCTTTATGGTTGTTGGAGAAAGTGGCCTGGGCCGGTCGACTTTCATCAATTCGTTATGTGGCGGTAACCAGATTGTGCCGTTACTGCTGACGGCGCTGCAGGACGCGTTTGGGAAAAAACTAACCTTGCGTCACGAAAACGTCGAGTTGGAGGATAACGATGGCCACAAGATCCTGTTGAATATCATCGACACACCCAATTTTGCCAATGCGCTTAACTGTGACGACGATTTCAAAGTGGTGGTGGATTTTCTCCGCCATCAGTACGACGAGGTGTTGTTGGAAGAAAGCCGTGTCAAGCGGAATCCTCGGTTTAAAGATGGCCGGATCCATGTGTTGATGTATATGATCAATGCTACGGGCCATGGTCTTTCGGAAATCGACATCAAGTTCTTGCAGCACGTGAGCGGCCTAGTCAACGTGCTCCCAGTAATTAGTAAAGCAGATGCATTGACGCCAGCCGAGCTAAGACTCAACAAAAAACTCATTTTGGAGGACTTGAACAAGTACAATATCAATTACTACAGATTTAACGAGTATGAGTACGAAGAAGACTATATTGACGACGAGATCATTGAATACAACAAGTACTTGAACCTGTTGCTTCCCTTTGCCATTATTGGCGCCAACACTTTCAACGAACTGCCCGAGGATGACGATATGGTGAAATTGCGTGTACTTAACCCGGACTACGCGTTACCTATTAATGTTGAATTGCCCGAGTTCAACGACTTCACCATCTTGAAAAACGTGCTTCTAATCACTCACCTTAACGAGTTTAAGGAAATCACTCACGATGTTATCTACGAAAACTACAGAACAGAGGCGTTATCGGGAAAACAGTTTCACTACAGTGCAAATGACGCTGACCTGAGCGACAGAAATGCCACCTCGACTTCCGAGCACGTGTCACAGCCCGATTATTTGGCTAAAGAGGAGCAGATCAAGTTGGAGGAGGAGCGGTTGAAAAAATTTGAGGAGCGTGTGAACCAGGATTTGATCAATAAACGGAGAGAGCTTTTGGAGCGGGAAAACGAATTGAAGGAAATCGAGAAAAGGTTGTTGGCCGAGGGCTTGAAGCTCAATGAACATGGTGATGTGGTGAAAGTCGACGAGTGATTGTGTATTTCGTGATAGATATAAATAAAATAAAATAAAATGAAATAAAGGAAAAAGAATTTATGTAGTGCGAAAAGTCAAACTTATCAAGACAATAATCATTTAGGGCCGTATTCTTGTGCTCATTTCATGGTGAAAGGGACTTGATTCAGTTCTATCAGATCATCATTAATCGAAGACGAGTCATGCAACGACTTCAGCTCATATGTGTATAGAGAATGCAAATAAAAAACACGTTATTGCTTTTTTTATATTCGGGGGAAGTGAAGAATTAGCCAGTAATAACAGAACAGACTTATTTTCCACCCTCTGCTGGAGTCAAACCCATACTTGATTTGAAAAATAGCGTGGGAGATTAGTCCTTGATTTCTAAGCCTAGTTAAACATCTTTAGAATAGGAAAAAACGGCTTTTATTTTGGCTTTCTAAAACCCGATATTTTTCAATCACTCCTCAGTGTTATTTATATTCATGTTATACAAGAAAAACGGCACTGCCGTACTTTGAGTCCTAAATACCATCCATAACAAACCAAATACTTTCACAGCGTTCAAGCCACCTGGTATTTCTCTACAATGGCATCGAAACGCTCATTTTTCTCTTTGAAGTCACTCAAAAACTGGTGGTCGGCATCCGCAGCTGCCAATTCACGCAACAATGCCACAACATCAGCACCATCGTTGGTCAAATAGTCGTAAGTGATACGGTTGGCAAGAAGATCGGCGGTTCCCGGGCCAGAGTAGTTTAACAGAGCCACTTGGTCCAACAATTCCTGGGCCTCAGGAAAATGCTTTAACTGCAAAGTCATGGCAAACAAAACAGACAAAACACGGAAACGGCCAGCGGCATCTTCACCGTCGTCAAAACCACTTGACAACAATTCGTCGTAGAAATAGTACGCGTTGCTGATATTATCGGATTCACCCTTCACAGAATTGATCCAACTCTCCAACACTTGGTAGACAATATCGTCACGTGCGGCAGCGGGCAATTTCTGGAATCTTTGGTAAACTTTCACTGCCTCGGCGAAATTCTCCTTGAACAAGTATAATTGCACCAAGAGCAAGTACGGTTCTAACTCGAGCACGTGCTCCAGCGCACGTGACGTGAAGTTGGTCAAAAGCACAATTGCCAGTTCAACGTCTTTGTGGAACTTCACCAAGTAAAGTGCCGTCAAGACGGCTTGCAGCTCAAACTCAGCTTCGGCAACGTCATCGAAATACGTCGATTCCTGCGTGCCAAACGTGTTCAAATCGTTCCAAGCTTGTAACACATCAAACACCTGCTGCTGTTCTGGGAAATCAGCTTTGGCATCTTCAATTATCGCCGACGCGTCACGTGCAAGGGCCACGGTGGAACGGACCTGGAACTCAATGGCTTTGAGTAAGGTTTCTGGCGAAAACGCCGCCAAATCATGGGCCACTACTTTTGTGTGTTGGCCCGTGTAAAATTGTGTGCGGATGGTGAAAAGATCGCTTGAGTCGGAGTAGTCAGACATGTTCTGCAATTTGTTTCAATGGCTCAAAAGTATTTGTAGGGGGTTGTGAATGAAAAATTAAAAAGAAAACAAAAGAGTGGGAATCGAGATATGGACGCCCAGTATGCTTTTTTTCTTTCTTTGAATTGTCTATGATTGGGGCTTTACTTGATACGTGTGCCATGTTCTGTTAACTTACTGCTGGGGCCCGCGACCGTGAATTGAGTGGTGCACGGGTGCCAGAGAGGTGCTGTGATTTTTTTTCGTACTTGAGTGATTCCAGTATAAGAATATTTAGATTACTGTATGTTTCAAATTTATTGGTAAAAGACGAGGAATTGACAAATAAAGTATTTTTCAAACTTTTAACTCTTTTTGTTTTTCAAATTAATCCATCAATGGCTTTTGAAGTGAAGAGTTTCAATAATACTCATGATCTGAATGGAAAAGTCAAGTATATTTGAGAATACTGTGTGGGATCGCGCAAATCATAGAATATTTTACAATTCAGTTGAATACTCCTCTAAAATTATTCCATGAAATAATCACAAATTATTCTTATTGGAAATATTTGTTCGCCTAGTGACATTCGGCCACAAGAATAAGATTAGGGAAGTTCATTAGCGCGGATGTTGTTTTGAGGCGGGGCTCTCACGTGACATAGGCGCGGCGTGAACCTGGCAGAATGAGTGACAGCTGCTGCAGCCGTCAACGTGGTCCAGAAAAATTAATTAGCTCGTTTTCTCCGAAATCTGTGAGGACTTTCTGTTTTCTTCTACGTGTTTGATCATAAAACAACATCTGGAATTTAAGATAAAAACTTGTTAATGTCTTACAGTGACTATTCCATTCAACTCCACAAATTCGGTTGAAGATTTTTTTTGTTCCCCCCCTTCATTTGAGGTCAACTTAACATCCAATTCTTGAGGCGTTTTAACACCATGACTTAAGTAATACCTGGAGGCGGGGTTTCAAACTCAAATGAGGGATATTTCAAAACTGCTGCTCGCGTATAATCGCCAAAAGTCTTTTGTTCCGCCAGGTACATTGCAAGGCGCAAATAAATAGGCGTGTCTGTGTTATCTTGTTGAGTATCTAACAACGAATGGATATCGCTATTTTCATGCAAGATTTTCGAAACGTTGACTGTGCCGCTCGATTCACCGCGATATCGTTCTACATCGTTAATTATTAACGATATGCGTGTGGATACAGTCTGCGTATCGTTATACAAGGAGCTTTCCCAATAAAGAAGCCCCTGTGCAAATCCGGTGATTTCAGGAGTTTCAAGTTGGCCCAGGGGCTCGCCCCTTAATAAAGAAAGATTAGTTTCTGCAATCGAGGCGTAACCCCAACGGGCAACCCCCGAGAGGAAAAACCCTAGGAGAATACCTTGAAACGCATATGCCGTACGTCCTTTAGTGGCACATCCAGGAATGAATAAAAGTCCAAAGATGTAGTGATGGATGCGGAGCGTGAGTCCGGGAAGACTGGCTAAGACGAAAAAAGATGCAAAAATGGCCGCATATACCAGCAACAATTTCCAGAACCGGCCCAGAAGCCAGACGTAATATGCTTGTGCCACTATACAAATCACAAGAATCACTGAAATCACACTGACGGTGACAAGTGCTCCCGGTTGTTCCTGCAAATCGTGCCACGTGAGCCGGTCCACGGGCAAACGATCGAACGTGAGGTTATTCAAAATGCTGAGCCAGAAAAACGGGTACCAGAGGAATATTCGTGAAAGAGGCGATTCCGATATGAATTTTGCCGATTCCTCATTTAAAAAGAGGGTTTCTGCCAGTGAAGACCTCGAGTCATGTTCCCTGGGACTCTTGCCAAATGTTCTTTTCACACTGAGCTCCCAAAGTGCATATAATACAAAGCATGTGGGAAGAAACCGTTCGAGGCCAATTGATATTAGCCGATATAACGATTCGGCATCTTCCGGGCTCTGTACTGGCGGGTCGGTGGCCGAAACGATCGTCCAAAACCCGACTATCGCCATTGTCCAGTAAAATAAAGGTCCCGAGCCAAAGTATACTACAGGCAACCCCAAAACAATGTTGATCACAAGCACAAGAAGCCGTGGATCATAACAATGCGGGACTTGGGCTGAAAGCTGCTGGAAAACATATGAGTATGGGAAAAAAGATGCAAATCCAATCGAGTCAGAAACGCCGTAGTGGCCTGGTACACTTTCAAAACCTTGTTGCGGGCCACTTGAGTAAGAAAGTCTCGCACATCCGCCTAAAAACGGAGATACAAGTCCGGCGTGCACTGCTGCACCACAAGGGTACGAGTCGGCTCTATAAGGACCGGATAGCGTGTTTCTAGAGTGTTTTTGTTTTTTCCCACCGCCGATAAAGTATCCCCTATATTTAACGATATTATCGCCGACTGCACGCAGAGAATATAACCAACTTCCCCGGTCACATAAGGCGGGACAACGAATAATCACATCTTTGTCAGGCACGCAATTTTTGGCATCAAGACCACAAGCAGCATTTTTGCCCTTCCAGAACTGTTCTGCGTCGCCACATGTGAGCGAAACCACCTGCGTTCCTTGAGCATTTGTGGGCACATCAGTGAGATATGGAAGCAAGGTATTGGCCCATAATAGAAGCCATAATGTGAGGTACGCCGCGAAAATTAAACACCTTTTTTTAAAAGAAAGCCGGGATTTCAATTTGCTCGGCAATTGTTCAAGAAACCGCAAGGACTGAATCGGCCGTGGAGGTAAATCTCTTACGAAGTCCGGGCCCATCCATACTTTCCGTAATCCGAACCGAATTTTTGCGCGCCACGACAAATTTTTCACCGATCCGGCCCATTCCGGGATCGTTTCATGACTTTTGAATTCTTCATCTAGTGGATCCAATTTGTCTCCATGAACCGTCAAAAACTCATCCAGTCTTCCGCTCGATGTGGGAGACGGTTGCCGACTCGTAGAGGCCGAAAGCTTGCGCAATTCGATATCTTGTTCTTGCATGAACCTGCTGTTGCTTGTTCTTGTTGCTTCTACTTCAAAATTGTATTTGAAGGAGATTCAATTAATGGAGATGCACCTTATGATTGTGCCTTTTTCTGTTATTGTAAGAAACTAGTCTGCTTGAAATTATTTCTCTTCCAATATTCGCTCGATACTCGTAAAAGGGCATGTGAGTTAAGACAAAAGGGTCTTGCATCGTTTGTCATTGTGTGGAAGCGGACGCGCACCGAAGACGGCAACCATGCATTGTTTTCCCTGTATACCGGCCAGATCTGCAAAGCTCAAGGTCAACTGGTGCGTTCATGATATTATACCAGATCCCGGGGCGCGCAATTGCGCCGAGAGCTAAAAATGGGATGCCAAGAAAAATGAAATTGGATGATGTTAGGAAATAGCCTGAGGCCATTTTTTTTAGTCAAGGTATCTAGGATTAAAGAATTGCACACAAAATCTCGATACATTTCAACAAATAGATACAGTAGTCTTACATTATGCCCCTGACCCGTGCGGATTCTGTGCGGCTGGCGGCCTTTGCTTATCTTTACCGAGTTTTTTCTATTCCCCGGTTTATATGCACACCAGCGCTTTGTGTGGCTCGGCGAAATAAGGTTTTATTTGCCAGTTTCAGGTTTGATTATAGGTAAGGTAGAAATAGGAATTTGTTGGAATCGTCTGGAACTTGAGAAGTTTTCATGATTTCAAAATGTATTTTTGTTTGTCTTAGGACCTTCGAAAAGACCCTTTTTTGATACCTATTCCGAAAAAAATCCGTGTACATAATGTTTCATCTTTTTACATGTCCTTGATAAATCCGCGCGAGTGCGGCACTGCGGGTTGCTTAATGCGCCCGATTATGGGATTTTTCCGAGGATTCAGGTCTGGGCATAACTACCCTTAAAATGATGCTACAGCCCCGAAATTTGTGGTATTTTTTTATAGAGCTCTCGATCTGACTTGTACTAGAGTATGCTCTCCAAAAACAAAATTTCGTCTTTCTTTCAATTGGGAAAAAACGAAAGAAAAAAAAAATGGAAATTTCACACCTCATTCCCCTAGTCTTATCGCTGGTTGCGATTAAGCGTCACGTGCCGCGAATAGGAGATAACGAGGCTCCATTTGGTTTGACATTTTTTTCCTTTTTTTTTTTTTTCTCTTGCCAACGACTTGAAATAGGGGGCATATGCCGTGCATAAGTTGGCAGTGAAAACAAAAACTCATGCCTATAGATTTGAATCGGGTTCATAATTGAAATTAGTGGATTATAACAATAAATAGACAAGCACGTTCATGAATTAGATGCTGGCAGAAAAATCGGATTACGTTACTTCAGTGGAGCCCGTGCATTTGGCCGAAAATGGCGGTGTTATATCCTTTGAAATGGATGATATTGGAGAAGCCGAGAGTATGTCTCGATGGGAGTCTTTCAAAGATGGATTTAGACGGGTACAGATGGAAGATTTGGGAATCGATCCTTTTTTCACCGAGGTCGAAAAGACGGCCATCGCTACTGCAAATGCGCCGTTGGCCAGATCCTTAAAGGGAAGGCATTTGCAAATGATTGCTATTGGGGGGTCGATCGGAACAGGCTTGTTTTTGGGCTCGGGTAAAGTTCTTAATATAGGGGGCCCGGCCTCTGTTTTGATTGCCTATTTTCTAATAGGCTCCATGATGTATGCCACTGTTCATGCTTTGGGCGAGTTGGCCATCACGTTTCCTGTTTCCGGTGCCTTTTCCACCTACAACATGAGATTTATAGACCCTTCTTGGGGATTTGCCATGGCCTGGAATTATGCTATGCAATGGCTAGTTATTTTGCCGTTAGAATTGGTGGCTGCCGCCATTACTTTACAGTATTGGGACACAAAAACCAATCCGGCAGTCTACGTGGCCGCTTTCTATTTGCTTATCTTAGTCATTAATTTTTTCGGCGTCAAAGGATACGGAGAAGCAGAGTTTGTGTTTTCGGCTTTTAAAGTATTGGCAGTCGTTGGCTTTATTATTTTAGGTGTAGTTTTAGTCTGTGGAGGTGGGCCCAAAGGAGGTTTCATCGGGGCTAAATATTGGCATAAACCCGGGGCTTTCCATAATGGAGCCAAAGGTGTATGCTCGACGTTTATCACTGCAGCATTTGCCTATGGAGGTACAGAATTATTTGGTTTAGCCGCTGCAGAAACCCGCAATCCTCGAAGAAGTATGCCCAAAGCCATCAAGCAAGTTTTCTGGAGAATCACGTTGTTCTATATTATATCATTGACATTGGTGGGGATGCTTGTGCCTTACACTTCTCCAGAGCTCGAAGCTTCCGATGGAACTGCCCGCTACTCTCCATTTGTTATCGCAATCAAGAATGCTGGCATTTCCGGGTTGCCGTCTGTGATGAATGTTGTGATTATGATTTCTGTGTTGTCGGTCGCCAATTCGTCAGTTTATGCCTCTTCTAGAACTTTGCTTGCATTAGCAAATGCTGGACAAGCACCTGCGGTATTTGGTTATATTGACAAAAGGGGACGGCCATTGGCTGCAATTATTTTCCAGATGGGGTTTGGTTTGATTTGCTTTTCCTCGGCTTCAGGTAAACAAGGCGTTCTTTTCAATTGGTTATTGGCTCTTTCAGGCCTTTCGTCCATCTTCACATGGGGATCGATTTGTGTTTGTCACATTCGATTCCGTCGCGCCCTCTATGTCCAAGGCAGAGACACTAGCGAGCTTGCATTTACTTCCCAAGCAGGTGTCATTGGTTCCTGTTATGGTGTGCTCGTGAATTGTTGGATTATTGTTGCCCAGCTCTGGATAGTGTTGTCTCCAATCAAGGGACCGCCCAAAGCCTACGAATTTTTCGAGACGTTCTTGTCGCTTTTTGTCATTTTGGCGTTTTGGCTTGGCCATAAGATATGGAAAAGAAATTGGAGGCTCTTTATCAGAGCCGGGGATCTAGATATCGATACTGGAAGAAGAGATTTGGACTTGGATCTTTTGAAACAGGAGCTCGCTGAAGAGAAAGCCTATTTGAAAACAAAGCCCCTTGTTTACCGAATCTACAGAGTACTCTGTTAGGCTTAGAGTTTTCTAGAAGAAAGAGAAAAAAATCTTGAGGCGGTTAGAGTTGCCCAAGTCTTTCAAACGCGCATTAAGAAAATCAATGTCTAGTTTTTTTTTTTTTTTTTTTTTTTTCTTTTTTCCGGCAAAGTATTTCAATTCTACAACAATGGCTTATCTTGAATCAGCAATTTTTTCTCACCGTTAATTAATTCGAAGGTATTGAGAGTGTGAGACGGCGGGACTGATTACCTTGCATATTATTGTTGCCTGACCGCGGCATTTCAACAATAGAAACAAATGCTTTGATAAGCTACCGATTATTCCGAAAGTACGAATCAATTTTTGCGGTGCTGATAAACGATGGTATTTTGAGTTGCTTATCGGAGCCAATTGCCGGTTTTCCGCGGCTACCAATATCGTTTTAGTGATAACGAGTCCGCGGGCTTTCCGCGAGCCACACATATTTTTTCAAGTACAGAGATGTATTTTCGGTGTTGAAAGACTGAAAAAAACTTCTCCTCGATTATTCTAGCTATATTTATTCTTCAAAACATAAAAAAGCAATTGTCTATTTGATTCATCAGTAAACCCGGGACTATCCCGATTTCTTGGGGCGAGAAACATCAGTACACCACTATCGTCGACGGCGTGTTTACATTTGTACAGGTTTTTTTAAGTGCGCGTCCTGCACAGTACACATCTCTAAAGATAGAGGTTGGAGAATTTCTGGCGAAAGTACACAATGTAATACCAGTTTTTTTTTCAAAGATATATGTGCGATAGATACCTCTGATTGATGAAAGTCTTACTTCGAAGAAAAAAACTTAGGTTCAAGTACGTATGAGTGTTCTTTAGTGCCCAAAACAGTACTTAAAAATTGACTCTGTTTCGTGCAAACCTCCACACAGGCCCGATCTGCAGATCGCATTTCTGAGAAGATTAGAAAATCAGATCATGGACCTGGAATCCCGACGCTGCGAGTCAAGTCTCACGCTGCTAGATAGAAAAAGCTAAGAAAAAAAACTTTGATTGCCAAGTGTTGTGTCAAGTTTTGAAGCCTGAAACCTACAGGTGTCAGTGGTCAGGCAAATATTGAAACTGCATTTATGTTAGGAGAAAAAATAAGCAGAGAGGCAGTTAACGATATCGAGGAGTGGAAAATCGTTTTCAAAATAAGTTACTAAAGGGACTATCTCGGGAATCAAACACGGCGTTTTGAAAAAGATACGGGAAAAAAAAAAAACGGCCTTATCAAGCTTCGATCCCCGCTTTTGCGCACGCCCCTATATTCTGCTTATCTTTTGTCCGTAAATCCGAGCTTCGCCCAACACTTTTGCGCCGTATATACAGTCTGGTACTGCATATTGAGGTGTTGTGGATTGAGAATCTCGAGCTTGGTGAGGCTGAATCGACAAAAATCAAGAATCATCCGATCGGCCTTGAAGTAAATATTACATGCGATCTATGTACTTTGATATATTGGAGTCCCGTGAATTCTTCAAAAAGAAATCCAAGGAAAAAAAAAACATCTTAGATGGCCTGGTTTACCAAAAAAAGAAATAAAAAAAAAAGATTGAAAAAGAAATTCATCTTTTGCCCTTTTTAGGCGTGCTATCTTGTCCGGCTGAGCTCGTTCATGCACGTCCGCCTCAATTAGAGATAAGATCTTGTTGAATTAGTTGTTGCAAACAAGGTCGTCCGCCACACTAATTGATTCTTCCGCCATCATACTCTAAACTTATTTAAACTCATGATTTGGACATAAATTTCTCTCATTCTTTTTTTTTTTTTCTTCGTTTCAACAGCTAATTTTCCTTTGCTGCTCAAGACCACCTTCTTAATTTGGTGCTAATATTGAAGCAAAGAAATTGACCCCACTGTTTATTTACATAAAATGCCCGAAAAGGAGTTGAATTATATTACTTCCGTGGAGCCGGCCTCCGTTGAAGAAAAAGGCGGCGTGCACGTCGATGTGTTCGAAGCCCAAGATAACGAAAAGATGTCCAGATGGGAATCTTTCAAAGATGGTTTCAAAAGAGTGGAGATGGAGGAATTGGGTCTCGATCCCAACTTGACTGAAGTTCAAAAGGCTGCTATCGTTACTGCCAACACTCCTTTGTCCAGATCTTTGAAGGGTAGACATTTGCAAATGATTGCCATTGGAGGATCTATTGGTACTGGTTTGTTTCTTGGTTCTGGAAAAGTCTTGAAGCGTGGTGGTCCCGCTTCTGTTTTGATTGCTTATATGTTGATTGGTTCTATGATGTACGCCACCGTTCATGCTTTGGGAGAGTTGGCTATTACTTTCCCAGTTTCTGGTGCGTTTGCTACTTACAATACAAGATTTATTGATCCTTCGTGGGGTTTCACCATGGCCTGGAATTATGCGATGGGCTGGTTAGTTATTTTACCCTTGGAATTGGTTGCTGCGGCTATTACGGTTCGGTACTGGGATACTACTACGAATCCGGCGGTATACGTTGCTGTTTTCTATGTGCTCATCTTGGTGATTAATTTCTTTGGTGTTAAAGGTTACGGTGAAGCCGAGTTTGTGTTTTCGGCCGTTAAGGTTTTGGCAGTCACCGGTTTCATCATCTTAGGTATTGTTTTGGTTTGTGGCGGTGGTCCAAAAGGTGGATACATCGGTGCCAAGTACTGGTACGACCCTGGTGCATTCCGTAACGGTTTCAAAGGTTTGTGTTCGGTGTTTGTGACCGCCGCCTTCGCCTTTGGAGGTACTGAGTTGGTTGGTTTGGCTGCTGCTGAGGCCATGAACCCAAGACAAACCATGCCCAAGGCCATTAAGCAGGTTTTCTGGAGAATCACCTTGTTCTACATTGTTTCGTTGATTTTGGTTGGTATGCTTGTTCCATACAACTCGCCTGAACTTCAAGCTTCGGACGGAACTGCCCGTTACTCGCCTTTCGTCATTGCAATTAAGAACGCCGGTATCTCCGGGTTGCCATCTGTTATGAACGTGGTCATTATGATTTCCGTCTTGTCTGTCGGAAACTCGTCTGTGTTTGCCACCTCCAGAACCTTGGTTGCCTTGGCCAATGCTGGTCAAGCACCAAAGATTTTCGGATACATCGACAAGAGAGGAAGACCTTTGGCTGCCATTATTCTTCAAATGGTTTTTGGTTTGATCTGTTTTGTTTCCGCTTCTGGTAAGCAAGGTGTTATGTTCAACTGGTTGTTGGCCATTTCTGGTTTGTCTTCCATGTTCTCGTGGGGATCGATCTGTATGTGCCACATTCGTTTCAGACGTGCTCTTTCTGTGCAAGGCAGAGACACCAGTGAGCTTGCCTTCAAATCTCAGGCTGGTCTTATTGGTTCCTGGTACGGTGTGATCTTGAACGTATTGGTCATCATTGCCCAATTCTGGATCGCCTTGTTCCCTATCCACGGCAAGCCAAACGCATACGACTTTTTCGAGGACTACTTGTCCGTCCTTGTCATCTTTGCTTTCTACATCGGCCACAAGATCTGGAAGAAGAACTGGAAACTTTTCATCAGAGCCAAGGATCTCGACATTGATACCGGTAGAAGAGAGTTGGACTTGGATCTCTTGAAGCAAGAGCTCGCTGAAGAGAGAGCTATCATGGCCGCCAAACCTTTGTACTACAGAATCTACAGAACCATGTGTTAGGTGTATGTATTTTGAAATTTTAATAGACATTTGTAATTTATAAAAGAAACAACACTTTTAATTTATGTATCTGTCAGAATTATATAATGTTTAGATTTTCTTTTGAAGCTTTGAATTCGCTCAGTAAAAGTTTCAATTTGCCAAAGTTCTCTGGTTTTTATCATTCGGAGAAAAATTAAAATCGAACTTGTTGCTGTTCGCCTTAGCGAAATGTTAGCTTTTATCGATACATCCTCTTCCAATCTTCTGAATTTTAACTCTTTTGTTAAAGTGGGTCACATATTTAATCTTAAAGTCGACATTTCTCCCTTGCTGGTCAGGTAGTTCTCTAGGGCGCTTGGTAAAACTTCGTTCAAACGATGACGAAAATTGAAGTGATTTGTATGTAAAGTGTTTTTTCGTGCTAATCAAGCCTAAAAGGGTAAAAGCTGATGAGAGAGTTCGAGCTTCAACTTGAGTTGATTTAGTTGAAGCACCTTAGGTGGACATGCGATCTATTATACTTTTATTAGTAAACAGTGGTAAGACGCTCGGAGCTAATATCCCATAATAAGTTGAATCCTTAAAGAAAAATTAATTGTGGGCGTATGTTTTGAGTATGCAGTGGAAAACTTCAGTCTTCAAGAAATTTAAAAAATGCAAAAGGCTTTTTAGTTTTGGTAGAATCGATTCAGTGACGACTCTGGCTGACTAAAGCTAATGGTCGAGATTGAATTAAAAAGATTTGAAGGTGTTTACTTTATTATTATCAATGCCAAGAACTCACTAGCGGCGTTTTCGAATTTTTTCCCCCTTTTCTTTCTTCCGCTTGTTGTGTGGATTACAGATAGAATCTTGCATTTTAAGTTTTGTCATGCACAGTAATTTCTTAGCCCCCATACTTTCAAAGATAATCACGATAAGGAAAAGAAAAGAAGAGTTAAAACCAAAATTAAAATCAAAAGACAATAAAATTCTTCCCTGGGCTTCCTTCATTTATGTGTATGTCTTTTTTATGAAAGGCCTAGTTATAAGGCTGTCGTACAAACTCTACTGGAATTTTTAAATCATAGTGTGAATTTAAATCAGGAGGTCTTCGAATTTCTTCAAGCTTAGTTCCGTTTTTTGCCTCTTGTCATTCTTCTTATCAATTTTGACCGACGCTTTTTTTTTTATCATTTTTCTTCAGTGCTTATCATCCATGCCGAGATTGTCTTGGCAAATCTGAATTACTAACGGGTACAATTCACAGCCGAGATTTGAGAACCCCAGCAACCAGAACTTCAGGAGCAAGATTCAGCGGAAGAAATCAAACAGTTTGTATTGTTTGCTTGTTGATTTTTTTTTTCTTTTGTAAATCCGTTATAAAATCGTAAACAATATTTAAAAAGTTCTGTTTTTCAAAAAAAAAAAAAAAAAAAAGTTGAGAAAAGTTTATATGCTTTTCAGAAAGGTGGCGCAAGCGTAGGAACGCGATTTCTTGGACCTCACATGCAAGCCAAGCTTTAGATAAGAACCTCTATCATTTGCAGCCGAAAGCGCGGGCCAAGATTCTGAACTTTCGAAATGGTATAAATTCGTAGGAGATTTCCGACACATCCATGTATTTATTTCTTTATTATATTTCAGTATTATTATTGTTTCCTTCAGTTATAGTGTGTCACAACTAAGAGGATGTCAGAAAAAGAATTGAATTATGTGACGTCTGCGGAGCAGGCCTCTACCGATAAGAAAGGCGGGGTCACGGTAGATATTTCCCTGGGTTCACTGACAAATGACATGACTAGATGGGAAAAGTTTATTGATGGATTCAAAAGAGTAGATATGGACGCTTTGGGAATAGACCCCAATTTGTCGGAAGTGGAAAAAGCTGCTATTGTGACTGCTAATACCCCATTGTCCAGATCTTTAAAGGGAAGGCACTTACAAATGATTGCCATTGGAGGATCCATTGGAACTGGGTTATTCATTGGTTCTGGTAAGGTTTTGAAAAATGGTGGTCCCGCATCTGTTTTGATTGCATACATTTTGATCGGATCCATGATCTATTCTACAGTGCATGCTTTGGGAGAAATGGCCATTACTTTCCCAGTTTCCGGTGCTTTTGTCACCTATACCACCAGATTCATCGATCCTTCATGGGGGTTTGCCATGGCCTGGAACTATGCCATGGGCTTTCTAGTGATTTTACCCTTGGAGCTAGTAGCTGCTGCAATCACCGTTCGATACTGGGATACCACCACCAATCTTGCGGCGTATGTGGCCCTTTTTTATGTTCTCATTTTGTCCATCAACTTTTTTGGTATCAAGGGGTACGGAGAGGCCGAGTTTGCCTTTTCCGCCATTAAAGTCTTGGCAGTGTGTGGCTTTATTATCTTGGGCATTGTTTTAGTCTGTGGTGGTGGTCCAAAAGGCGGCTACATCGGCGCCAGATACTGGTATAATCCTGGTGCTTTCAACAATGGATTTAAGGGTTTATGCTAGGTGTTTGTGACGGCTGCTTTTGCTTTCGCCGGTACTGAGTTGGTTGGTTTGGCTGCTGCAGAAACCAAAAACCCAAGAAAAAGCATGCACAAAGCTATTAAGCAGGTTTTCTGGAGAATCACCTTATTCTACATCATTTCGTTGATTTTGGTGGGAATGCTCGTTCCATACAATTCCCCACAGCTTCAAGCTTCAGATGGAACAGCTCGTTACTCACCCTTCGTAATTGCCATTCAAAATGCTGGAATTTCCGGCTTGCCTTCGGTGATGAACGTTGTGATTACAATCTCGGTGTTGTCGGTGGGAAACTCTTCTGTTTTTGGATGCTCCAGAACTTTGGTTGCGTTAGCTGCAGCTGGCCAAGCACCAAAAATCCTTGGCTATATTGACAAGAAAGGAAGACCCTTGGTTGCGATTATTGTCCAGATGGTTTTTGCATTGATGAGTTTTTCCGCTGCCTCAGGAAAACAAGGAGTTGTGTTTGATTGGTTGATGGCCCTTTCGGGTTTGTCCTCTTTGTTTACTTGGTGGTCCATTTGCATGAGCCATATCCGTTTCAGGCGTGGACTTTCTGCTAAACACAGAGATACCGATGAACTTGCGTTCACGTCACAGGCGGGACTTATTGGTTCTTGGTACGGGGTGATTTTGAACACCTTGGTGATTATTGCGCAGTTCTGGATTGCGTTGTTCCCTATCGGCGGCAAGCCCAATGCGTATGCATTCTTTGAAACCTATTTGTCGGCATTCGTTATATTGACCTTTTGGATTGGACATAAAATCTGGAAGAAGAACTGGAAGCTTTTCATCAGAGCAAAGGATCTTGACATTGACACGGGTAGAAGAGAGTTGGACTTGGATCTCTTAAAGCAAGAGCTTGCTGAGGAAAGGGCTCTTATGGCCTCCAAACCAATCTACTACAGAGTATACAGAACTGTTTGCTAAATCACTTTTCTTCTTGTCTTACGTTCTTTCTTTTCTATTTTTTTGTTTTTTATCGTAAAGGTATTATAATTATTTAAGCGATCCTATAAAATACATGAAATTGTGTCGGCTTACCACGTTTCAGGGCCGAAGAACTCGCCCTCGGCAAGCTGGCGGGTCCAGGTCTCACCGTTGTAGTCAACAGTGTTGATGACGTTGTTACCCCACCAGTTAGGGAAGTTGGTGTTGGTCAAGTTCAAACACAAGAAAATGATCAAAGAAGAGTAGGCAAGACCAATGTCCAAACCGGCAGAAAGAGAGTAGTTGTACTTGAAGTACCATTGTGTGAATCTCTTCTTGATGTAGACACTAGCAGCCATACCGACCATACAGTAGGTGGCGTAGTTGTAAGGGGTTGCAGGAGGAATGTAACCGGTACCAGAAAAGAAAACTGGCCAGTTCAACCATCTAATCTTGGAGTTAGGCCATTTCTTCAAGATCAACCAGTTGACAATAGGCAACAAACCGAGGAGGAAGAAGAAAAGAATGCTGTTGTAGATTGCACCTTGGCCGAAAGTTCTTTGTGGACCAATGGCACCCCAAATAAGCGAGGCGTTGAAGAAAACCTTACCGTTAGGACAAGTGTAGTTGTTCTTTTGGTGCTTGGAACACAAGTCCTCAATGGAACCGTAAGCCCATCTCATGACACCGATTTGCACCAAAGAACCCCAGATAGTGGCGAAAAGTTGGGCCCAGAACAAAGTACGAGGGTCGACCTTCAAGTAGTGACCCAACTTCATGTCTTGAGCGAAAGTAACGGCCTGGTTATTGGTGATGTAACCGAAAGTCTTGAAGAACATCATGGCCAAAGGCTTACCTGGAACCATGTAACCAATAATAAACTCGGTGACGACGTTCAAACCGACAGCAATGTTGGTCTTGGCGTAGATAATACCCACGGGCAACAAGAACACCAAAGCGATAAGAAGGGCAATGATCAAGGTCCAAACAGGCATCTCGGTGTTCCAGTATCTGATAGTGACAATAGAAAGAGCAAACGAGATAAGGAACACAATACCGTACCACCACTCAGGAATGTTCTTATAGTTTTGTCTCATCAAACGCAAGTGCACATCGGGCTTTTCCTTTTGCTTAATTTGCTCGACAATCTCTCTTCCGTGGAAACACACAGTGTGGACCAAGGTGGCGATAATAGAGGCAAACGACAAACCGTAAGAAATGGCAAAGGTGGACGAGATAAACAAAGGAGAGTACTCCTTGTAGGCCTTCTCGTTGAAAGTCAAAGTCTTCTTGTCAACAATCTTGGACACATTGTAAGTGTTCTGGTATCTGTCGAAAGATCCGGAAGCAGACAATGGCAAGTACTTGGAGTAGAAACTGTTGGAGTAGTACACGGCAGGCACAACAATCCAGAAAATGATCACGATCGAGGAGAAAATCGTAAGAATGGTACCGGTAGGTGGAATCAAAGGCGAGCCAATGTAACCGGCAATCTGGTTCCAGTCAAAAGTGATAGGCATCAAACCCAAACCGGAAGAAGCACCGAAAACCTGGTTAAGAGGCACGTTGTTGGGGGCAATCCAGGTTGGCCAAGCAAAGTAAGACAAGGCAGTGAACATGTAGTTGGGCAAGAAGTTCCAGCAGAAGTAGCCGCAGAACACAATGGCGAAAAACGCAAATCTGGAAATCTTCCATCCGTTGGCCGTGTGGTTTTCGTTAAGATGCATGTTGGTCAAGAAAGTACTGGTGACCAAGTTAGCAGGCCAAACGGCACCTGGGGCATCGACCAAAACCTTACGGGCCATACCAGCAAGCGAAAAACCAATGACTTGGGTGGAGATAATGGCACAGATGGCGAATCCAACACCGAAGTCCGAGCCATAGAATCTGTTTTGAGCAGTAAGAATATCAGTGGCATAAGCAGCACCTCCACCAAAGGAAACCGAGCCCATAATTGTGATGATAGCGTGCTCCTTCAAGTTGAAAGGACCTGGGTTCAAAGGAACACCGAAAATATGCCAGTTAGGCACAACTTTTTCCCAGAGCTTACCGGTAGGATAAGCCAAAATCGACGTCACGTAGGTGGTGATCGAAAAAGAAGGACTGTGGAACGCAAACAAGGTGTTCATACCACATCCAAGAGTGGTCATGATGAAACCAATCACCCACACACGGATGGTGTTTTGCGGAAGCGTAGGGTCATCAGTAGAAGGAACCGAGGCTCTCACCTCAGGATAAGGCGAGTCGTCCTCAATATGGATACCGGCATAGTCATCGTGGACAAGTTTCTCCTCAAGAGCAGAAGTGACAGGGTCAAACTCGGCAGACTTGACGGCAGAAAGTGCAGGGACAACCTCGTGAGCGGCGTCGCCATCACTGGAGACGTTTTTCTCGTCAATGTAGGTTTTCTCGCGAGAGATAAAGTTCTTAATTTTCTCCATCTTGTATTAGATACGGATGAGTAGAGAAAGACTCGACAATAGATAGAGGTGAAAGAATATCAGAAATATCTACAGGAAAGAAAAGAGCAAAAAAACCGGCTTTCATTTTCGAATCCACGGAAACAGGCCTTTAATAAAGAAGTCAGGCGGGCCGGTGGTTTGAAGCCGTGCGCTACCGTGCACTTCTTATCAGTAAGATGCGAATCCCAGCAGCGGGGCCGCGTTCCTGCAGCATGGCATACAAATTGTCGTACGTTGGAATATGCACACCTCCTCTGTGTAGAGCAACTCTGGAATCCCCCATCTACGCGATCGGAATGTACGGTTAACTTACCTTATCCATGGGCATCTAACGTAAACGTTGGAATTTTTTTACGTTTTAAACAGTGGTGCAATCTTTACTTTCCGTGGAAAGATTTGCTTTCTCTTTTTACTACGGTGTTTTCCTGACACAACTGATAACAAGCCACAAAATTGTTTTCGGGTCGCACGCGCACTCTCTGCTGGCCTGCCGCACGCCCGAAAAAAAACCGTACGGCATCGTATTTACCGATTCATCATCATCATCTTCCCCAATAGTGTATTTTACATCTGCTCAAGCCATGCATGCTAGGTGTGTTTGGATGGCCCGATTCGGAAATTACTCAAATATATGGGTGTGCAAGAGTTTAATATCTCCACCGTTTTCTCTTGGCAAAACATAGTATATGTGTGCGCGCTGGAGGTGTCAAATAAATAACAATGCTGTCATTTAGAGAGAAAAACTTGGCATCGTGATGGTGACAAAATAAAAATAAAAAAAAGAGAAAAAGAATAAAAAAAAGAAAAGCACACAATACGTAGTACCAGGGGCTAGCCAGAGCGGTTTCGGAGCTAGGCCAAACGGCATCTTCGGAGAAACAAAACAACCCATACTAAGACGTCACATGACCTGGTGTCATCTCATGAGGCATCATCTCAAGAGCCAACTCAATGTACGGCTCCGGGAGTGCAGATACACGCACGGCACTTTTTCTGCACCTGGTGCATGGGCCGCTTTAGGGAAGTCATCACCGAAACGGAGCAGTCTGGTGGCGGGTAATAACTAACAAAGAACGAATTGTATTGGTCCCATCGTATTAGCTAAGCGAGAGTTCAGGTAAACTCAAACCTTTGAAAAATGTGGGGCTGGAGATCTATGGGGAAAACATGCATAGCGGTATGCCCGGGCATTTCCGGGAAAAGTGTTGGAACTCCGCGACAGCATAACCTCTTGCTAGATTTTTTATTTCTTTTTTTTATTTTCTTTTTCCGATGCGGGTTGCGACTGGAACCGTAACTGACCTTCCGTTTCAGGTCACCCGTTGCAAGGGAAAATCAGCGAACTTACTTAATCATTGATTTTGATACTGTCATGCGAAAAAATCATTGATTTAAAAATTCAGACCTCACATTGGTTAAACATCTTGATCTGCAAGATGGACTGTTCTGTGCTACATGTAGCTAGTTTCAAAGGCTTATTAGGGAAACAGCTGGTCACGGCAAAGGTGCATAGCGGGCCGTCGCATGGCTGTTTTCAAAAACAGAAACACGTATATTTCCCAACCTCGCGCAATGTTTCGATATGAAGTAAATTGAAGCTTGTAGCTGATGTCGAATTACGGTCTCCCTTCATCAATTTTTTCCTCGAAAATATTATATTCAATTATTACTATACATAAACAAAAATTTATCACAACCGCATCCCATTTATTCTCTTAGCCCGAGCACATAGTACACGACTCTGGGTTATCGATGGCACATGCAATCACTTGGGAACTATAGATATCGCTCTCAAGGTCAGCATCCTCGGTGGTTTCAGATGAAGGCTCAGCAGCAGGGGTCTCCTGCACTGGAGCAACTGGAGCAACTGGAGTTACTGGAGTTACTGGAGTTACTGGAGTTACTGGCTTTGCCACCTCGGAAATCTTCAAGTCCTGGATCGAGTTTTCCAACGAAGAAGGCTCGGTGGAAATGCTGCGGGGCAGCTCCCCAATCACAGGCGTGGAAGTCCCGCTTCTGCCAGTTGCCTTGACCACGTATTTTCTCTGGTTTAATTTGTCCAACGAAGCGACGGTTTTACCGGCAGCATCGACGGAGTTTTGGTCGACAGTAAACTGAATAGCAGCAGCGGCAGCCTGCGTTCTCAAGTAGTACATTCCCGTCTTCAATCCCTTCTTCCATCCGTAGAAATGCATCGACGTCAACTTACCCATAGTAGGGTCCTTGATATGGATGTTTAATGACTGCGACTGGTCGATAAACGCAGCTCTATCGGCAGCCATATCAATAATGTGTTTTTGCGAGATCTCCCACACGGTCTTGTACAAGGCCTTGATTTCATCAGGGATGTTAGGCAAGTTCTGGATCGAACCGTTGTTGGCAATGATGTTGTTTTTCATCAGATCGTTCCAGATGCCCAAGTCGACCAAATCCTTCAACATGTGCGAGTTGACAATCTGGAACTCACCAGCAAGCACTCTTCTCGAGTAAATGTTGGAGGTGTAAGGCTCGAAACACTCGTTGTTACCCAAAATCTGCGACGTCGAGGCAGTAGGCATTGGGGCCACAAGCAACGAGTTTCTGAGACCGTGTTTGGCCAAGTTTTGCTTCAACGTGTCCCAGTCCCACAACTCAGTAGGCTTTCTGCCCCACAAATCGTACTGCAACAAGCCTTGCGAGGCTGGAGAACCTTGGTAAGTCTCGTAAGGGCCTTCTTCCTGAGCAAGCTCGATCGACGATTCGACAGCAGCATGGTACATGGTCTCGAAAATCTGGATGTTCAACTCACGGGCTTCCTGCGAGTCAAAAGGCAATCTCAACGCCATGAAAGCGTCGGCAAGACCTTGCACACCAAGAGCAATGGGTCTGTTTCTCATGTTAGATCTTCTGGCTTCTTCCACCGGGTAGAAGTTGCGGTCGATGATTCTGTTCAAGTTTCTGGTCACCACTTTAGTGACCTCGTGCAATTTCTCGAAGTTGTACCACACCGAAGTGGCGTCTTTCTCGACAAACGACGGCAACGCAATCGACGCCAAGTTACACACAGCCACCTCGTCTGGGGCCGAGTACTCGACAATCTCACAACACAAGTTCGACGACTTGATGATACCCAAGTTTTTCTGGTTGGTCTTCTTGTTACAGGCGTCCTTGTACAACATGAACGGAGTTCCGGTTTCGGTTTGCGCCTCCAAGATCGCGTACCAAAGTTTCTGGGCCTTGACTGTCTTCACACCACGGCCTTCTCTCTCGTATTTCTCGTACAAGGCCTCGAATTCGTCGCCGTAAACATCGGGCAAACCGGTGGCCTCATTGGGCGAGAACAACGTCCAGTCGCCGTTCTGCTCGACTCTCTTCATGAACAAGTCGGGGATCCAAAGCGCAGGGAACAAGTCTCTGGCCCTGATCTCCTCCTTTCCGTGGTTTTTTCTGATGTCAATGAAATCAAAAATGTCGGCGTGCCATGGCTCCAAGTAAAGCGCAAACGCGCCGGGTCTCTTGTTGCCTCCTTGGTCGACGTAACGCGCGGTGTTGTTGAAAACACGCACCATGGGAATAATACCGTTGGAAGTACCGTTAGTACCGGCAATATAAGCACCAGTGGATCTGATGTTATGGATGTGCAAACCAATACCACCGGCCGATTTCGAGATCAACGCGCACGTCTTCAACGTGTCGTAAATGCCTTCAATCGAGTCGTCCTTCATGGCAACAAGGAAACACGACGACATTTGTGGACTAGGAGTTCCGGCATTGAAAAGTGTGGGCGAGCCGTGGGTGAAATATCTTTGCGACATCAAGTTGTAAGTTTCAATCACCCGGGGGATATCTCTGCCATGGATTCCCACCGCAACACGCATGAGCAAGTGCTGAGGTCTCTCGGCAACATGGCCATTCACCTTGAGCAAATAAGATCTTTCCAAAGTCTTGAACCCAAAGTAGTTGTAGTTGAAGTCACGGTCATACACAATGGCCGAGTTAAGCTCATCGGCATTCTCGCAAATAATGTCGTACGTCTCCTTCGAAATCATGGGCGCGTGCTTACCGGTTTTTGGGTTGATGTACTCGTACAAGATTTTCGACACCAGCGAATATTGCTTAGTCGTTTGCTTGTGCAAATTCGAAACCGCGATTCTGGCCGCCAAAATCGCATAATCCGGGTGGATCGTGGTCATGTAGGCGGCGGTTTCGGCAGCCAAATTGTCCAATTCGATGGTGTTGACTCCCTGGTAAACACCCGAAATCACTCTTTGTGTGACGGCTACTGCGTCCACGTGCTCAGTATCGAGACCATAGCATAATCTTTGGATTCTGGCGGTGATTTTATCGAAGCGCACGTGTTCCTTGCGGCCGTCTCTTTTGAAAACGAACATTGCGTGTGAAGGAATTGTGGAAAAAAAAAAAACGTAAAAAGTTTACTGTAAAAGGAAAAGAACAGAAGAGGAAAAAAAAAATTGCGTCTAAGAAGGACGAGAAAACGGCCGCGTTATATACCAGCGACGCGTTGCTTACAAATTATAAACAACGCCAGTGAGAAAATGCCCAACTGGGATTCAACGACCGCATGCGACACCACGACACGCAGCACTCGCGCGTCGCGCGCCTTGACTAGGGACACGTCTAGACGCGCCTGTGGCCGTTTCTTTTCACTTCAAAAAAGTGTCTATACTCTTCATGGTCTTGATTTTTTTGTTTTTCTTTTTCCTTCTTATTAAGTAAATTCTCGGCTTAAAACAAATATAATTACTTATCACAAATGACTTTTTTTAACAAGGGTCGTATATTCTTTAACCTTTTCTCAAGGGGACGCCGCGCGTCTGGGCAAGCCGCGAGCGGAGAATAAATGTCGCGTGCCAGACGTGATGCATTCTATTCTTTTAGGGCTAATTGCTCCAAATCCGAATCGGGAAATCCCTTCATTGGCATAAAAACAGCGACATTCTGATCCCTTGGTTAGGTGGCCTTGAGGTCCGAATAATATCCTGGAATTCAAAACAACAACGAAACACTTTGATGGATGAGAAGATGAACGTTTTTTTTTCTATTTGGCCTAAGTGGCTGTAGAATGTTTTGATGTTTAATTTTCGCTTTCCCCACAAATCTAAAATGTCAAACTTGCATAATTTCTATACTTTCATAACTGTGGTCCAAGTCTCTTAAATGCGGGCAATGTGGAAATAGCAAGCATTTGTTTTATTAATCTGCATTCCGATAAGGAGATGATTTCTTTACTAAGCCTCGTATTACTTGATTTCAACATAAACAATAAAACTAGAAACTAAGTTCACTCTAAAATTGGTTTTGTTTTGGAGACAATCTTCTTGGTAACTCATTAAAAACATAGTTCAGAAACAGAACTTAGGGAGATATTATGTGTAATCTCAATTACTCAATCAATTTTGGACTTTTGCATCATTCTAGCTATAAAAGCGGGATTTGAATTCTACAAGCAATTGAAAACAATAAGATAGGAAGAGTGTCTGAGTATCTTCTCATTAATAAATCTTGCAAGTATCGAAGAGTTCGAGTATTCAATGCTTAATTGTGTTGTTCAATTCAGTCGTATTTCTCTAACGAGATACACCGACTATGCAACAGTGAATTAAAAGAGACCTTCTGTTTTCTTCTTTCTTTGAGACTTTTCAAGGGCATTCGCAGAATCAAAACAATTGACACGAATGACAATATTTCATTCCATGTTCTGATGTGTTACTTTGATGTATCAATGCTACCTGCTTATTTCTATTGAGTCGTCATGTTGAATCTAAACCCACCGGCTCGAATGAAGCTGGATTACCTTTAAAATGCTCCCGATTAACCTTCCACGCCTTTCCTCTACTTATTACATTTCGCTTAATTGAATGATGTACATTGTATAAGTTCTAAATAGTGCCCACGACAAGTCGTGTATTTGAAGCAAAGAATCTACTTGCTCTCTTCCTTGGTAAAGTCGCTGGTTTGTTAGTATTTTTGGAATGATTTTTCGACACAAATGTTACCAGAAGCTTTGGAACGATTGATACATACTTGATGATTTTTTCGAGGTCGAAGTCATCATCTTGACTGGCAGCTGGGGCGACTGGAGCAGGCGCCTTTTCAGCAGACGATGAGCGAGGCCAAGCAACAATACCGGCCACAGATCCCAAGGTCAAAAGGGAGAGCTGGTTGTTAGTAAGAATATATGGAAAACTTGGCAGTTTCTAGTAGATGTCTTTTGAAAGACAACTGAGCTGGGCAAAAGTCTAATGGTCTATGCGTGGTCACGTACAATGTGAGGCTGCACTTGCTTGCCGAAAATAGTATAAGCTGCACCCATTTTATGTCTTTGATTGCAATTTAGTGGATAAAGAAACTACTACTAGTCACGGTGCTTGGAGCACGTCCATTGATTGGGTGTGGTGTACGGGTGTAAGGGCCCCAGGTGCCCGAATCCGGGGTAGCCATTGCTCTCTGCAAATGTAAATTGATTTTCAAAGAATTCATAAAATAAATGATTTTTATAAATTTTAAATAATGACCTATAAAATTTGTTTTGTAACTGTGCTGCTTTTGGTTGTCTTTTTTCACGACACAACACCAACTCCTAAATTTATCATCACATTAAATCTCATGGTATGAGAAACATTTCACCAGTTCATAAATCAAATGCTTCCCGCCAGTAGTTCTCGTGGCCAAACTTATTTAGCACTCTATATGCCTCTTCATCGTCCTTTGTGTACATGGGCGACCATTTCTGGAAAGAAAGATCCCGAAGCTCGCCCTCCCACACCACTGCACATTTATTATGTGACAAATCAAGCTCATTATTCAGTTCCTGCCATTTGATTCGTCGCGTCATGAGTTTCTTATAAAATTTGATACTTTTGGCAGAACCTTCAACGATCACAAGGTTGAAGCGCGGATTGATCAAAACAATTCCCACAAGTCCGAGCTGTTTTGCATTCATGTCCACTTTGAAAAAATGCTGGCCATCCTGAAGATCGTTCACCTTATACACGGTTGTATGGAAACCTTTAGCGAGTTCTTTTTCATGCTGGAGCTCTCGTTTCGTGGCCTTTTGCTCGGCATTCAACTTCCGCGCCTCGTTCTCCCGCATGTGTTTTTCGTACCGTTCTTGTACTTCCTGGCGGACTTTTGTTTCGACTCCTGTAGGATCCTGGATTGCTTCATTTGTAAGCACATTCATCAAGTTAGAAAGCTTCACTTTGGGCGGTGGCGGCGGGTCTAGGCCAAGTTTGATACGGTCCTGTTGCTCCTGGTGCCTGATTTGCCGCTCATTACGTCGTTTCCGTTTCATTTCTTCTTTAGTCAAGTAGATTTTCGCCTCTCCAGTACCTGTAAACTGTTCCCACGGCGCCGGTATTGGTACTGGGTGCTGTATATAGCTGGTTACAGGCGCCAGCTCGTTATCAAGCACAAAGTCGGCGTTGCTGGTTTGGAATTCCACGTACAGACGTCCTCGAAGGTATGGGCGGTCCCACCACTCGACCAAAGGAGGTCCGGGCGCACGGAAAAGCTCCTCCTGGATATTGGAGTTGGGAAGAATGCCCCGGGCGGCTTTTTCACGCATTTCAGCCTCTTTTTCAAGTTGTTTTGCTTGCAGAAGCCGGAGTTTTTCGCCTTTTTCCACGTATTTACCCCGTGCATTTAGTTCAAGCGGCCGAGGGCGGTGTGTTTGCTTTGAAAACATCGCCTGGTCAATATACGGATTGAGAGACGCAGCGTCAAATTTGGGCCGGGCATTTGGGCGTAACGGATTACTTGCTTTGGGTACAGAAACCATATCTCGAAGTAATGGGTGCAATTCCATCGAAGGAAGACCAGTGGTTGCTGAATTTACGGGTTTTTTCAGGGCTTTCGCCTCTCTTCCAGCGTATTGACGGTCTCCATCATCGGAGAGCCGCCTTTTTGTGCTTTGCCGATTGAATTTGGACTGTTCTGTCATTCTTCAAACTGAAAATGGCTGGTTGTATGGTGCTTTCTTTATGTGAAGATGCGCTCGCTGATATCAGGCTGGTATATAGCGGACAGGCTGGAATCTGGATAAGTGCAGTGCAGTGAAGGAAATATATTAATAATTACAAAAATTACAAATAATAATAAAGGTGGACATTTATTGGGGGAAAACTCTCTTTTTATCTTCCGTCGTATTTTGATTCCGTAATTCTCTTTGTTTTGGTGTGGACACTTTGCGCAGTCAATATTAGATATATGTGGGATGAGCATGAACAGTTTACATAACTCAAATCAAAAGTTTATAATATTAAATACGACATTCAATACTATTAGTACCTCTCGTCAGATAATTCGATCTTTCCTTGAGCTTGACTAAAGTACCAAGTCTGTTTTTAGAAAACACGATCAAGACAATTTTTTGCCCTTTCTATCAGTATTTATGGTCTTTGACCACCCACAAGTAATCCCTTAACTTTTGGACTATCAAACTTGGCAGATTCAAAGGATTTAAAAGACCAATTTCTTTGTAATTTTTGCATCTCTCCTCGCCCTACTGACTGTATTTTTAGGCTTGATAAGTTTGAGGCTTGTATCACTGATCTGGACTTTGAAGTTACATTTTATTCTTCGTAAAGGAAATACAACATAAGTTCAGTGAAACCAGCTAATACATAACGATTTCTTAATGAGTGAGTTTTTTTCGAAAGAATGCCTTGAGAGGAAGCTTTTACCTGAGATTCTGACCCCGGGTAAGTGAAATATCTGATGCACTTGTAATGAACCATTTGGGAAGCAGGGACCAAAAAAGAAGTAATTTACCTGAATCCAGAGACTGAAAGGTCCACTAAGGCTACCTGTCTTTGAAAAATGTGCCAATAACTTACCACGTGATCTTCAAATCAAAGAGATGCAATTGAATTTCTGTGAAAATACTGAAGCTTACACCAAAAAGCACAAGAAACACCGTTCTTTTGACTTGAAAGCTTACAAAATGAGACAAACAGTTTGATACTTACGAGGGTAATCTTCAATTTCTTCCATTTGCCCACATTCATTAAGCACAACACACAAACAAGTTTTAAACTTCGCTCCACTCTAGCCAGCACTCGTCATGAAAAGGTCTTGTGATATATGCATCCACCTTAGTCATCATACTTTCATCACTATCACGACCAGCATACTGATTGCCCATTTTGATAATCCCGCTTTTTTCAGCAGGTGTGATTTGACACCAATCAGAGCAAATTGCCAGTTTGTAGCGCCAGTACAAATTTGCAAGTGCCAACTTGATCTCAATTAATGCAAGGTTCATGCCAATACACATGCGTATTCCTTTGCCGAAAGGGATCATGTAACGTTGCATTTCCCTCAAGCGTGAATGATACTCGTCGGTAGACTCCCCCATTTTTGGCAACCATCTTTCGGGTAACCATTTTTCAGGATCAGGGAAAACGTGAGATACTCGATGCATCAGGTAAGGCTGGCATGACATTTCGGTACCTGGTGGAATTACTACTATCTTCCCGTTTACAATTACTTGATAAGGTGAATCAGTTACCCTTGGTTCTGGGCCAGATGTGGGTGCATGAACACGGAGATTTTCTAGCACCAAAGCCTCCAAAAACGGGAGTTTGTCCACTGCCTCCAAATCATCAATACATGAATCCAAATCCCCTGGCTCCCCAAAAACGCCTCGAAGCTCTGCCCTTAATTTTTCTTGCACGTGATGATTGACCGGCCGAGAAAGCTCAAAACACATGAATGTAAGCATTACTGAGGTGGTATCATGGCCTGCAATAAGATTATCACTGACATTAGAGTATGCGCGAGGCCCATGAAGCCCATTTTTCTTAAATGTCTCTAGTGTGCTGAGATTTTGGCCCTCGGGCATATCCACATTCAGTCCTGCTTCTGCACGTTTGTATAAACTCAAATGCCATTTATCTAATTCCGCTGCAGCTATTGGAATATCCTTTCCTGCAACCCAATTCCACAAACGGGGCATTCTGGTTGTCCAGAAAACCATTGACGAAACCATTCTATAATAAATCAAAACACGTCTTTCTTCCGGGTTTTGCAAAAGTTTGGTGGCATTCTGTATTCCGAGCTCAAAAGCCGAAACCACATCCATGGCTAACGATGCAAACAACGAATGGATCTCTATTCCCAATCCATTTTTCTTTTTTTCTGGCTCAAACCAGCTCCCTGAACCAACTTTATGTCCCTTTCCGTGTTTATTTAAACCCAGCTCGGCATTTAAATAGTCGGGTCTTTCCCCTGAAACAGATGTCAAATAAACTTGATTGACTAACTCCTTCACGTTTTGAATCAAATTGTTCCTCGTGGAGTTTTTCGGATTAAAAACAGACGATTTCAGGTATAGCCCCTGGATCATTTTCTTATAGTTAAGGTGTTTGTCGTTGTTCAATTCGGCGAACATGTTGACTTCTCCATGAAACCTGAAATTCTGGTAGTAGGAGCCCTTGGGCATGTTTTTCACATATATATCATGGACATATTTTGGGTCGCCATTACAACTAATGGCCGATGGAGAAACAACTACAAGATTGCCGTATTTCTCGTGCAATGCATGGGCCTTTTCGATCCACTGGAACTTTCGTTGTGCATTGAGCCACGGAATATATGAGATTCTGTATAAATAAGGCCCAGGCACATGGCGTAAGGGAGAAATAAAGAGGGGATAAATCAAGAATTTGTATATTAACAAAGCAGCAAGAAGCACCACTAAAGTAGAATACTGGTGTTGCTGTATTTCCTGGAATATTCCAAAAATAAGTTTTGTGAGCATTTGATGGATGCTTGTAAATACCGCGGTGATGATTTGCTACTGGTTAAATACATAGTCACTTTCCTTTATAATAATATAAAATAAAAATATTAACATGACGAGATGATTCTGGTTTCATATTATTGGTTGTCCGCATATGGAAAACCGCTCAAATTTTGGCTCGCTAAGCGCATAAAGAAGTTCTGGAAGGAGTTTCGCGGCAACTCGAAAGTAATTCTGTTTTTTTAAAAAAAGAACTTTAATCTTTACTTTAACAAATATATTTGGAAAGTGTAGCAGCCCCATTGCAATATACTTTTTAAATTTCTTCTGTGTATGTCTTCTCTTGAAAGAATATCTATCTTGGTATAATCAAGTAAATCATGTTCTCTTTTTCACTGCTTTCACGTCCTATTCCAGTGGAGGGAGACTACAATTTGAGAACCGTTTGAGTGTTTACAAAAGTGGTCCACCTACTCTTTATAAAAATAAAGTTTTTTGTGGGTCAAATATAGAATAGTTTTAACAAAGTACAGCACCATTCAATTGTTGTAGTATGTTACTTCCTGAGTAATAATATAGTCATGATTAATAATAGACCGCATCAACTGGGTCAACTGAGACTTCTTTTAGTCAAGTTTGGTGATACTATTATAAGACAAATTTCTTTGACTTAATTTTTCACCTTCGTTAGGCTGAGATAATATTGATAAACGATTCTCTTCGTGAGATTATTGAATGAAGAAAGTTGGATCTTTTGCAGCCAACAGTCGGCTCAGCGCTTATTCAGTAGTCTTTTTTGGAAAATCAGCAATTCATCACGTTTCTATACCATCTTCTCCATTTTTCTCCGCATAAATGAGTAATTTTAAGCTAGCTTACTTGGAACCAAAGAGATGAATCACATTCCTCGTTGTTCATCATGCGCAGCTTTCAACACCAGAGTATGGGTTTGAAAATTACGATGAACAGATGAACATATTTCGTCAAAAGATATTATTTTTGTCTCGAAATTTCTTTCAACTTCTAAAAGCATCAAATGTCGCAAGATTAGAAGGTGCAAGACTGGCACTAAACAGACGCGTCGGAACTCACAATTTTTATAATGGACTTACGAAGAAGAGCTTTCAAAAAGAATCAATAAAGTAATATCTCCCTTCAAGCTTACTAAACGTGAGAGAAAAATAAAAAAATAAAAATAAAAAATGGGGGAAACAAAAAAAAAACCTCGTATTTTGCTTTCGATTGTATTCTCCCATGATATCGCAGATCCTCACGTCTTGATCGCGCACAACTAGAACGCATCTCGCGAACAGGCCGTGAATAGAACATCCAACTAGATTTCACAATTATTACATTAAAAAACCCCCCACTTGTGCGTGTTTCACCTGTGTTTCGTTGCTTGTTTCAGCACTCGTTATCTGAAACTTCTTTTAAAATCACAAACACCACACGTACCTCCCCCCCTTCCCTCTCGTTAAAAGATAACAAGACAAGATTCCCAGACGCGTCTCTTTAAATGACAATGAGCCAACTTGATTTGAATCAGCTTTTCGTCACGTGGCTCGACGACAAATTTGAGGAGCTTACAGCAAAAGGATCAAAAGTAGCATATGCTTATAACAAGGCGCTGGATAAAATCAAGGCGTTTCCTGACCAAATCACTACGCCGAAACAACTAAATAGTATTCAGTATGTGGGTGCTAAACTTATAAAGTTTTTATGTGCCCGGTTGAAAGCACACTGTGGCAAAAATCAGATACCGGTTCCGGAGGAATTTGTAAATTATGTGGGCGGCACTGAAGGTGGCAAACGGCTGCATGAAATAGAAACCACTGACCCCAACAAAAAGGCTAAACCTAGTAATTGGGTACCTAAAAGACGTGGTGGACTGTGGGCTATTCTCCTAGTTTTATATACTACCGATAAGGCCCGCCGCGGGATGCGGAAAGAGGATATTATAGCATGTGCAGAGAAATACTGCGATAAATCGTTCACTGCTAATCCGGCAGCTCGAGATTATTACTCGGCGTGGGATGGTGTTAAAACGTTGCTAAAACGTGGATTGGTGGAGGAATTCGGCCGGCCGAAATGCTACTTCATTACTGAAGAAGGCGCAGTCATGGCACTGGTGCTTCTGCGCCAAGAGGGAATTGAAAGTTCGCCGATAAAAGCGCCCGATGTTTCGTCCGATAATGGGCTCCGTGTCTCGCCCACATCCTCGGTCTACAACTCGCTGGTGCTGTTTATTCGGGATCGGGATCCGCCTTCAAGCCCGCTGAAAGTACAAAACACGAGCTTTGCTGAGAGGTTTGGTAATTTGCAAAATGAAACCCGTGAATCGGTGGTTTATACACAACTAGCGCCATCGTCACAACCGCCGGTGATTTTGGATGACGACGATTTGGAAGAGATGGCGCTGCAAATGCCGGAAAAACCGCTGCTTTTCGTCGATGAAAACGAGAATGCAAGATCACCAGAAAGAGTGGATTTGGATCCTGTAGTACGGAAAGAATTGCCGCCAATCGCTTTCAGGGAACCGCGGCTTATGGATCCGGCCTTGATCAATGAAATGCCGCCGCCACCCCGGTTCCTGCAAACGCTGCCTGTGCATTCAAATCCGGGGTCTCAAAATCAGACGCCAGTTTCTAAGCAGCGCCCTCCTATCAAATCTACAATAAGCCCGGCAAAAAATAATACCTCAGGTTCAACACAAAGAAACTCCTCGCTGAACTTGGGCCATCATGACGCCACTAATAAAGTGTACCTGGGAACCCCATATGATGTATGGACACCCGAAGATTATAGCGTGGTGCTTCTCCTAGATAATCGTGAGATCCGGTCACAAACAGAGCGGGACTTCTTCTATAAGAAAATCGTGGCCAAAGGCATCGCCTGTGACGTGCGCCCGCTTGCTGTGGGTGATGTGCTTTGGGTAGCTCGGCACAAGAAAACTAAAAAAGAGGTGGTGTTGAACTATATCTGTGAAAGAAAAAGAATCGACGATTTGGCCGGGTCTATCAAAGATGGCCGTTTTGCCGAGCAGAAGTCTCGTCTCAAGAAATCAGGAATTAAGAATATTCATTATTTGGTGGAAGAGGCGGGACTTCTGGATATGCAACGGATTGTGGATATGAAGGCATCGATTGAAACAGCGATTTCCATGGTAATCACGGTATCGAATTTCAGCATGCAGCGGTTTCGGCGGATTGACGATACCACCGAGTGGCTAGTGGCGATGTCGCAACTGTTGCAAAACAAGTACTTGGGTGTTCGTCTTTTGGTACTTAAACCGCACGTGGTGAATAATCAGGACGACTATTTCCGGTTGCTACAAGGGTTCCGGGCCAAGTTCGAGACCCGCAAAACCCCTTACGAATGTGTGCATTCCTATACGCTTTTCCAGGATACGTTGGTGAAAACAAAGATGATGACGGTGAAGGAAATGTTCATCAAAATGCTCATGCTGGTACGCGGGATTTCGTTTGAAAAAGCGATTGTATTACAGCGCCATTTCAAAACCCCACGAGGGCTTATTGAATTTTATATTGAAAACCGGCACTTAAGTGAAACGGAAAAGGAAATGTTGATTTTACAGAAATTCCAGGATGAGGCGGGGCCAAGGAAATTCACGAAGCCTTCGCTGGTAGCCATGTACGAGGTCTGGGGGAAGGAGGTTTGTTAGAAAGAAAATGAAAAAATGAATAAAAACGAAATGAAACGAAGGAAATGAAAAAAAAAAAAAAAAAAAAAAAAAAAAAAAAAAAAAAAAAAAAAAAAAAGAAATTGGAAACTTTGAGAAACTTTGGAAATCATGAAAACCCCTTTTCAATCCACTCATTCATTCAAAATAAGAAAGCTCGATATTCTTAGACATTTATGAAGATGAGTCGGTAGGCCCGATTTTTTCGCACCCATTCGAATTTCGCGACACTCGAAGTTCAGAAACAACCTAAGAGAAAAAGGGAAAAAAAAAAAAAATCGTGTCGCACTCATATACTCACTTCCAAAATTTTCAGGTGAACTGCAAAGGCCGCAAAATTACAAGTTGGAAATAAAAATAAACATAAACATAAACATATAAAAAAAAGAAATAACCAGATATTCACAACATGAGGTCCACTGCTGTTTGTCTCGGCAAGAGGACGCTTAAGTACGGCGGAAAGTCGGGAGTTTTGCCTGAGGTGCGTCCGGTTTTCAGAAATAACCCCATCAGGCCCAAAACAGAACAAGAAATCGAAGAAGCTTCTCAGATCGAACAAGGTTATGCCGAGGGAATCCCGCTTCCCAAGAGAAAAGGTTTCAAATTCTCCAGAGTGCCTGCAGAAAAACCTGTTTTGACGGTGAAGGAAAGAATCGCCAAGATCGACGAGAGACCAGTTGCTACTAAACCGGAATCTGAAATGTCAAAGGACGAGTTGTGGGCCGTGCAAAGAGAAAAACTCAGAAGACAATACTTGAAAGAGGCCTATATGACGGAAAGTAAACGGATTGCAAAGCTTGAGGCCTTGGAGGCCAAACAACGGGAGGCCGAGGCCCAAGAAAAAAAGAATAAACAGCATAAGGAGTCGGAGGTTGCTCAACATACGTTGCCTACAATCGACTCTTATTTGAGCGGGCCGATCATGAGACGCAGAACTCCTGCCGAGCAAGCGATTGTTGATGAAAAGCGCATGTTGAACCGTAAAACAGCTGAGTTGGAAGCCATGAATGCTAAGGCCACGCAATTGTTGGAGTTGTATCATGCTGCCGCCAACTACATCACCACGGAAGAGGAGTTAGAGCGTGCAATCAACGATGCATTTGAAGTCAAGGTGGGCCGTTTCGAGAGTTCTGAACGTTTGATTGAAGACAAGCTTTTCGGCTACGCAAACTCGTTTGCCAACACCAAGAGCAACGAGCAGTACATCAAGGATGCTGCCTATGGTGAAATCAATGGCCAGCCAGGCCTTAACACCGTGAAGGATGCCTTGAGCGGAGAGGCTGAGCTTCTTAGACGCGAGGCCCAGCGCAGACTCAACCAAAACTAGACGTGTACATAGAGGAATCAAGGATAAGATAAGCGAGTGAAGGAATTTGTAAGAGATTTAGATTGTTAGAGGTTTTTTAAGGAATATGTGTTAGGCCAGCAATTTCCATAGTTGAGGGAATTGAGTGAGGTATTTACTTGGTACGTAATAGAAAACATTGACTGATTTGATGGTAAATAGAATGAGGCTCGAGAGTATGGTCTGGATGAATGTCTCAAATATTTAGTCGATTCAATGACCTATATTTCACTGAATAAGAGAATTGTTCTTTATAAGTAACTTGTAGCTATGTCTTTCACCTCAAATGATTTGCATCTTCAGACAAAAAAGAATACTTGACAACATTTCTCGATCACTAATTCTTAAGGCGCAAAAGGCCTTTTTTCATAAACGTCACTTGGTTTCGTCAAACTCTCAATCTTAATTATCTAAAAACATTTACATGTTTTTCTTGCTAACTTTACTTACTGAATTTTTTGCTGTTAGCAAATAGTTATAAGTATGACGAAGCGCCGGCTCAGTCAATTACTGCTAATGAACTAAGCATGTAATAGCACTAGGATTCATTCCTATATTCCTCTATTCCTCTATTCCTCTATTCCTATATTCTTATATTATTCCATAACCTCATTTTTCCTATATCGTTATAGGTATTCTATTCTTATTCCTCTCTCACCCGTCAATTATTCATGATCATAAACTTGATCAGCCTTTTTATTCTTTTTTTTTTTTTTTTTTTTTCTGGTGCACGGTCAAGCCTAAGTAGTAAGCACCGCACCATCAGGCTAACCTAAAATGTGCGACTACGCAGAGGCCTCACTAAACCTGAATCCAGGGATTTATTTTCTTTGATTTTCATCAAACATCCAGTAAAAATCTCACAAAACCACGGGATTTTTTTCTTTTTTTCTCGTACACAGTCATGTCTGGACATCCGCAAACCTTGCTGTACCAGCGGTTTTTCACGGAAACTGTCCGCCGGCGCATGCGCTACGTGAACAAAATCTGTTTTTTGGTGGCCGTTGCTGTGTCGATTCTTCTTAGATTTCCATACGGCAATTTCTGGTGGAATTTGGTCGAATCGAGTTTCCGTGTACCGGTGATCTTTGCGGCGCTTATGCTTGTGAAAAACGGCCGCTTGTCGCTGTCGAAAGTCGAGTTTTCTACTGCAAAATCCGTGCTTCAACAGACCATTTATTCTATTTTCAATGCCAATTTTGTTTGGATTTGGGTGCGTTATCTTGCCGCCAGTTTTGCTATCTTCGGCATTTTCTTGGTCCAGCTCCCGCTTGCCACCAACTTCTACGTATTGGCCAAAGAATTTCGTTTGAAACCAGCGGCTAATGATGCATGGGTATACTTTTGGTTCTATGCAATTTATTGCGCGTCGATCTACTCTTTCCAACACGTTATTTTCCAACGCCAACGGCTCAATCTTCGCTACGGCGTGGCCTGTGTCAAGCCGGACTCGGCGCTTTTCCGGAAAACCGGCTTTTTGCTTGGGTCGGCGCTGTTTTTCGCCATTTTTGCTGCTGTTTCTGCACCTTTCGTGTACTTTTTCTTTAGATCGTTCATTTACCGCATAAACTGGCCATTACTTTATCTTTCAGGCTTGGACACGGCGCCAATGTCGTTCAGTATTGGCGTGTCGACAGTGCGTGATGGCTTTTTCGCCTCTCTTATTGTGTTTCTTGCATGGGAAACCGTGAATCACGTGTTTGATACTTATGCTACAATTGGTTGTGTTGATGGGAAAACCACCATAAGTGCACGCAGCACAGAACCTGTCGCCACGCTTCTTTCTGGCTTGCGGGATGTTGCTGCTGATCATGCGTGGGCTCGAACCACGGCGTTTCAAGAACTCGCATATATTGCATCATCAAAAGACGCTTATTGCGTGAAAACAAGAAACTCGATTTTCAACCCTACGCTGCGCCTGGGTGAAAGCGCATGGCCAGCAATTCTTGAAGAATGTGCGCTTGTCATCAAAAACACATCGTCACGCATAAATTATCGGTCTGCAGCAGATATGGACTATCTTAAGAAATTGGCGGTAGTTCCGCTTGAAGAACCTGTGGCTGATCAGCCGGGAAAAGACGCCTCGTATATTTTTGGTAACTCGCACGATACAACTTCAAATGATACAACGGAGTTTGCCGTCAGTGCTACGCTGAGCCCACTCAAACCAAAACAGGATGCGTTTTTGCCAATCACTAAAAGCGGTACATGGACGGTCTTGCAGAAAGTGGTTACCACATTCTGGGCCCCTCTTGAGCGCCTGTTTGACTCGGTTTACGACCAGTCGACTTCTCGTCATAAGGCACAATTGCGTGCAAAAACAGTTGCGTGGAGATCGCTTCTTGCAGACTTCCACACACGGTTTTTACATTCGACAATCGGTGTTCTTTTCCGCTTAACCGCTAAGCGTGACGCCGAGGCCCGGGTGCTGAACCCGGCACTTTACGGAAGCGCTGTGATTGCCATTGCCGGGTTCTTGATGCATGCAGTAGAAGAAGATCGGTCAAATACCGTGACCAATACGCACATTAGCGAAGTATTGAATGTTCTCGAGCGGCCGATCCGGTCCAGTGCTAATTATACTGACGTGTTGCCTGCATCTGTATATGTGCAAAAGGGTAAACTGGCGCTGAAAAATCAACATATGGTGGCTTTCATGCACGACTTGACCATGAACGAGTTTTTCCAGCTCTGTGTCAAGTACAACTACAAGCTCAACGACTTGCTGTTGTCGTCGCGAGCATTTAAACTTGCTAAATGGGTGATCGATGTGCTGATTGCCCAGCAGCAGAAACAGGATAAATCTCAGATGGAAACCTACCTCTGAATAATTAATGTAATATAACATAACTTAGCATAGCATAGCACTTAAAAAGAACCAACCCACTACAGAAACTGAAGTCTTTTGTCTTTCCTTTTTTAACCTTCTCCTCTAGTTTTCTTTTTTTTTTTTATTTATTTATTCTTTAGTCGAACACTCCCCCGCATCTACCGTCTATTTACCAACGCCCGACTCTTCATCGTACCTGTCCTGTCCCTGTCCATGATGAGGCAACGAATCAAGCAAAACGGGCTTCAACACCTCCTCGTCAAACTTTGTGAACCACCGTGCGTGTTCCTCAGCACTCAAAAATGCACCTAAAACACCGTTATGTTGACCAGAGGTCAAGTTGGCAGAATCGCCAGGTGTATAAGAGACCGGCTCGGTCAAAAGGTCCTCAATATCGCTCGTATTAAATTCGTCGTCGTTGTTCAAATCAGTACGGGAGTTAGCATGCGACAGCGTTCTTGAGGTCGACATTTCTTCGTTTCTGTAGATGGGTGACTTACCATTGCCGCCCAGTCTGGCAGAAGAAGATGCCGGGTTGAATCTACGGCTGCCCATCACATTAGCAGTGTTTCCGACCGCCAATTTAGGAGCCACGATATCAAACTCGTCGTCGGAATCGTCGCCATCTTCAACCACGCCGATTTTGATTCCCAAAATCTCAAGCATTGAGGCAGTTGTACCACCGAAAAAAATCACCGTAAGCACCACCACCACTAGAACAGTGGCCACAAGCGTGGACTTGGCTTCGCCTTGAAGGCCCAATGCCAACGCCACTCCAACGGCACCTCTCAAACCAGCCCAGAAAATCATCATTTGGTAAGAATGGCTGATTTCCTCTGGTTCGGGTTGTGATGAAAGACCGCCGTTCATAAGATTACTACGGTTGATTTTCTCGTGTTTGGCCCTAAACAAAAAGTTAAGCAAGCGAGATAATGGGAACACAGCACACCACCGGGCCACACAAATCGAAATAAACGTGACGATAATAAGCAAGGGCTTAAACACCAATTCGACCTCGGTGAAAAGCGACAAGCCCAAATAAATGAAAATGAAGTTTTCCGAGAGCTGCGCCAAAAACTGGAAGATGTATTTCGTGGCGATCTGTGTACGACGAGACATGTTGAAGTAGGCATAATGTTTCAACGTGATTCCACAAAAAAGCAACGAGACAATGCCCGACATATGAGCACCGTTCGAAAAGAAATATGACTGGTACGCAATTAAAAGCACAAGGCACGTTTCGATTTGAGGGTACCGTCTAATGTGGGAGTGTTTCAAAATCAAGGCCACCAAAATACCTACCGACATGCCAATAATCGTGGATACAGTAAACGTCATCATAAATAAGCCGATACCTTCAAACATCGACGAGAAATGCAATGGTTTGCCGTGGAATTGCTGGCAGGTTTCGAACATGACAATGGAAATGGCATCATTCAAAAGCGACTCGCCAAAAATAATGGTGTACAATTTCGGGTCGACTTTATACGCGTTGAAAATCGACAAGATCGTAACCGGGTCTGTGGCCAGAAGCGTGGCTCCTACGGCCAATGCATCAACCCATTCCAATTTCACGCCATCCACGCCCAAAGCCGTCCATATATATAAAATGGTACCTAATACTAGCGACAGAATAAACGTGCCTGGAATTGCAAACGTGAGAATCAGGCCGATGTTGCGGAAAAAGTTTGCCTGATGTAGCTCGTACCCAGAGTTCAAAATAATTGGCGGAAGCAAGATATTGAAGAAATATCCTGACTTAAACTTGACCGCATCTTGGATATAATGGCCCGGGGCCACCCGTATAATCAAGCCTACAATCATTCCGTAGAAAATCGAAAGCACGGTTTCGTGCACGGCCTTAATGCGCCGTTGCTGGAGATAGTACAGCGACCATAATGCTGAGCAAAGCAAGAAGAGAAGAATGAAAAGCGCCCAAGAAGAAAACATCTCTTCAGTCACCGGATCGGCCTCTTCCTCGGGTTCCGGAAGCGGGTTTTCGGTAAAGTCGTCGTCTTCTCCGGTCACCACCCGGCGCACAAGATACTTCACGCCGCGTTTCAACACATGTCGCGATACGTACGATACCACGGCCTCCATAATAAATTGTGTGGTGTTGTTATTATTATTCTTATTATTATTCTTTTATTCTTTTATTTTTTTAAGCTTATAAAAAGAGGGCCCTGCTAACTCGCGCACTGTTTAGTTACAGGACAGCCTGGAGATTTCGAGTCTGCACTCACGCGGCGCGATTACACTACTACTACTGCCCTACTATCTGGGAGACATTGGCCGAGCGTGGTGCTATGTGCAGGATATTTCTCAATCACGGCCGATCCTTGTTTGATTTACTATATTCCGCCTTCTGATAAGATGCAAGAATAAAATGAAAGAGATTGGCAGATTGTATTGGTTTGATAGTGGCATTTCTTTGTTTTGTTTTCTTTTTTTTTGTTTTTTGTTTTTTTGTTTTTTTTCGGTTTCGTATTTATTGCTGGCGTAAGATCATAATGTCTTGAGGCAAACACGTAGGCCCAGTCCCGCACCCTTAATTGCGAGGTCCGTGTGCTAGTAACCTGAACGAACTTTAAGGATTATAATTGTACATCCTGAAATGTATCATTAGTTCCTCTTCCAAATTAAGTGTAGTTGGTGTGATTTCCGCCACTGTGTGGGACCCGTAGGAAATACGCGTCAGCTGAGAAATAAAGTTTGGGTCAATACCCACATTGTCTTTCTTTGCAGCTAGTGTTTATTGTGAAACCCTTTTTTTCAGACTGAGTGAAGTTGATTGAGAATAAAGAAGTAGAGAATTGAAGAATAACTATTAGTTTTCACTATGGAAAAAAAAAGGAAGAATCACATGTCTCGATTTCGTTGTTATCCTTGTCTTTTGAACAAAAGCTTTGTTCGCAGGGCAGGCCCCGAAAATGGGGGCTACCCACTTCCACTCTCCCATCAGAGTGAGAATTTTTTTGCTCTTATTCTTTTGATGATTTCTTCTAAATGTAAATTATAATGGAATGGGTCTCTCTTTTATTGGAGGATGCTTAAATAAGTTATCCTCGACAAAAGTTAGTATATTTCCAATTCACGTTTTCAAAGAAAATGCTTACTCGTTTCCAATTTCTAACCGTTTATTCTTTTGCAGTCGCAATCTTCCTGAAAGCATAAAAAATGATTTTACGCGTTTTAAATTCGGACAAACATTTTGAACATTATTAATACAGGCATTTCTACAATTTCACATAATCTTACAATTTAAATGTCCATTTCATCATAAGTATTTAACTAACACCACGAGCAGCTTAGTGTTGAAATTTCTAATCAAGACCCCGAGAGAGCAACACACCAGAATTCACACCAGCATGACCTGCAGATACGGGGAAAACGGCGCGCTCAGTTTTTCGTCACGTCTGGGGCTGTGGAAGCTTATTTTCAGGGGTCAAGATTTAGGCCATATCTAGGAATAGAGTCATACAAGAATAAATTGATCCGGAAATAAAGAAGAATTAGCCGTATGAGCCGTTTTGAAGTGAAGCATAGATCATAACGATATTTGCTGCATTTGAGGGGCGCTGGCTATCTCTAGTTTGGCCGATAACTGCCTGCACACAGTGCGCTAGACGCCTTCGCAATGCAGGCTGTCTATAACACGGGCTTGCGGGCGGCGGAATTGTTCAGGCGGGGCAAACATCCACAATACGAGAAAATGTGTACACCACCAATACAACGAGGCACCTCAATACACTCACTGTTAATATCCTGGCTTTAATTTTACTTTTAAAGTATTGGAATTATGATAAACGCGTCCATTGATAAATTCCCGCAAACATTCTTGAACAAGTGTCAATAAAACACGATCTATTGTCGTCTGGCATATACTGACCCACACGTTTCTCGATACGGCGCGAAAAGTTGTTTCTTTTTGCTCTGTATTTTTTTTTTTTTTTTTTTTTTTTTTTTTTTTTTTTGATTTCTTTTTACTGGGCCGCAGGCGTACTTCTAAAAAAAGCCACCATACCAGATTTCTCCGTCTATTCCACCACATCGCTATTTTACATACACCACATTTTTTTTTCTTCCCCCTAGATCTTTTTTGTCCTTCGCTTATTTCTTTCCCGCCACACACCACCTTGTTATTTTTCTCGTGTTCGTGTGTTTCCTGTTTCCCACCTTGAAAACTTGAAATAAAACCAAACCCATACCCTCGTTTTCATATTCCTGATCCGCTGCTAAAACCGTGGACGCCCCCTCGATCTATCGCCTGTATTTGCAGCTTTTCTATTTACAGCCACCGGGATCCTTTCACCCGTGCTTGGAAGATTGCTATTTCTTTTTAATTTTTCTTTTGTTGTCTTACTCTCTTTTAGACAAGAAAGACTAGCCGCCGACTACTCAAACACAAACAGACATTAACCTTAATATGTTGAGTGTCAACCATAGCGTGGAGGATATCGATAAGTACGCGTCTAAACAACAGCGAACGTCGCAGATCAACCCCAACCACTCGTCGTCTAATATCTTTCAATTGAATCACCCGCGTGCACTGCGGGCGCCTTACGCTAGTCATTTTGTGCCCATAACGCCGCCGTCATCAAACTCCCCCACGCCGGTCACGGACAAGCGGGACTATTTCTCGTTTGGGCCGGCCTCGCATGCGGGGTCGACCACCAGCCTTGACTCATATGCCATTCCGGAATATGCCGCAGCTGCTTTTCATGTACCTGCGTCTGCACCAGCATCATTGGCTGCAAAAGCAGCAACTTCCGAGGCTGCTGTTTCATGGATCCGGAAATGGGCTCCCGATATCAACTGGGAAGTCGTCACCTTGTGCGGGTTCTGGTATGCGTTCTCCATTGTCTCTTCAAACTCAACCAAGGCCATTTTGTCGCGTTTTCTGTACCCAATCACGCTAACACAGTTCCAATTTGTGCTTAATGCGTTGCTTTGCTCGGGGCTTTTTGTTGCCTTGGCTGTGTTCCCCAAATTCAGCCAAATGTTTCCTGCTGGGTCCGTGCCTCTGTTACCTGAACTTGACTACTCTTTGGTGAAATTTCTTACACCCACTGCAACCATCGTATCCACCACTTTACCCATGGGAATTTTCCAGTTTGTCGGTCACATCACCAGCCATAAGGCGACCTCCGTCATCCCCGTGTCTCTAGTACATACTGTGAAAGCGTTATCTCCAATCACCACCATCTTGATCTACAGATTGGTGTATAAAGTGAATTTCAAGACGGTGACGTACGTGACATTGGTGCCGTTAATGATGGGTATCATGCTCACATGTTACAAGCCAAAGAAAGCTCTTGTTTCCGTTAACGAAGGATACGTGAGCGGCTTAGTTTATGCGTTTATCTCAATGTTCATTTTTGTGTCGCAAAATATCTTTGCCAAAAAAAGATTGACCTACAACACGTCCAAAGAGGCCAACACTGATTGTCTCCCATCCTTTAAAAAAGACGACGAAAAGAAGTTGGATAAATTGACTATTTTGTGTTTCTGCTCCTTGATTGGGTTTATGTTCACCATGCCCTTCTATATCATTTCCGAGTTCCGCAATGAAGTATTTTCGTTATCACAAGTCTCTTATTCCTTGATGTTCTTGGTGCTTTTAAACGGGTTTTCTCATTTCATGCAATCGCTTTTGGCGTTCCTGCTTTTGGGAACGATTTCTACAGTTAACTATTCGATTGCCAATATCATGAAGAGAATTGTTGTCATAATTTTCGCATTTATCTGGGAGGCAACATTCAGTTTCAGTGGCACACAGAGTTACGGTATTTTGCTCACTGCATTCGGCCTTTACGCTTATGACAAGTGGGGTATTGAAAGAAAGAAAACTCGTCCCAGTCTAAAGTGATGAGTGGGAGTCT
>JAJMCO010000057.1:0-59844 GCA_030573015.1 Metschnikowia peoriensis | reverse complement strand
ATCTTATTATTTATTTAAAGATTGTCTACGACTTGTAAACATCAGCGTTCCAGGTGTCGTAGTACAAGTCTAGTAAACACGAAGTGCTCCACGCCTGTGTCGGACTGGAATCCTTACATAAATCACCGTCTTTGTTAGTAAGTTCCGTCAATCCGGCCCACTCACTCTCACGAATCCACTTTCTATGTCCATCGAGTCTCGCATTGACATCTTGTAAAAGTTCTTTCAACGGCTTTTTATCATCAGAAACGTGATTGAAATAAAGAAAAGCCCGAATGAAGTATCCGAAACACCAAACCCACTCAGGCCCTTGATGATAATTTCTGCCTTTTGATGTTGCGAAATCCTCACTATCTTCACCGTTGTTGTAGTATGGTCTATAATTCCAGTCGGATGGATCCAAGGTCCGCATTCCGATTGGTCCACGTATATTTTTGTCCGCTATGTTTATAGCTTTTCTTGCTCTTTCTTTGGTGAAAAGCTCCGGTGCCACACACATGGCTATAGGAAAGTTAGCCCTCAACTGATAGTCTTCAAATTCTTTCCCGCTGCGGAAGAGATCTTTGTAAATACCTCTTCTATTGACAACTGATGCATTGATTTCAAAATCTTCATCCTCTGCAGGGTCTTCAGGAATATAGAAGCACTTCTCAAAATTATTCTGCACTAATCTCTCCCATTCCATCAAAGATATTGTTGAGCCATCATCTTTTTCAACGTTTGTATACTCAAACAAGCCTTCATTGCGTAAGTCATTGACAAAGCGCAACGTACTCTTGAGAAGACCTTGAAGCTCAACTGCTGCTCCATCCCTTGGAGTACCGGGAACACCTTTGGACCCTGCCTTAGAGCTTTCACCCATTTTATCCATCCATGTACCACAATTATATTGCGAACCACCATGAACAAGTCCAGTTTCCCAGTCAACATACACCAGAACGTCGAAACCGCGGTCGCTCATTTGTGAGTCTAAATTAGGGCCCGCATTAGCCTCTCTGTATTTAATTCCTTTCGCGTGGCGAGACAAAATCTCATAGAGAATATCTTTTACGGAGGTTTCATAAGAAAAGGCTCGCTCATCATCCCATGGTATCCACGTATCGTCAAGAGGAAATCTTCGGGAAACTTTCTCATTTAAAATATCCTTTCCTCCAGGGGCAAATTTTACGTACTCTTGAACCGCTTGAGCAAAAAACCATGCAGCATCCCTCGCATTATAACGAGGATTTCTTCCAGCATCTAGTAGATTTGGAATAAGACCATGCTTCAAAGTTTTTGCAAATGCAAGGATGTGTTCTTTCGCGTCATTGAATCTACCAGTAACAAGCAAAAGACCACGAAAAGATATAAACACATCTCTTCCCCAGCACCTCATGTAGTCATTGCTAAAATGGGGAAGGCCAGCAGCTAAACAAGCTACTTTCTTGTCGGGAAGCAAGGAAGTATTATCCATGAATCCACACATTTGAACAGACGTAAGTGCTAAACTTTGGACAAAATTTGTAGAAGACTTTATGTTATCATCCAAAAGCCTCAAAGCTCTAAATCTAGCAGCTTCGTACGCTACCCCCACAACAAGAGCAAAGTAGTGGGGCCTCAAAAAGTAAGGAACTTTCTTTATGGCCTCTGTTCTCGTTCTAAGCCAAGTCTGAAATTTTTTCATGCTCTCTGATTCTCGGCTGTACTTTTCCAACCTGTCCACGATGTTATCCGCTGCCCATAGGCCACTTCTGAGATGATCACATACAGGGTGACCAAGGTCATTCTCCCAAATTATCTTCTTAAGAACACTCACCCAGCCTTCCAACCCTGCATAAACCAAAGTTCCATAGCCGGGAATATTGTAGGTTCCATCAGCACCAGCGCTAGCATCCCTCTCTTCGGGTTCAGATCTATACAATAAGGCATTCAAGTCATACAAATCCAACCCTATAGACGCTTCCACTGCGCCTTCCTTGACAAACTTGTCAAGAGAAGCATCCGCGGTAGGAATCGTAGTCGAGAATACAGCGATAGAACCCGCTTGAAAGGAATCGTTGACTTTAATAAAAGTGTCTGACTCGCTGTGCTCCAAGAGAGGAAACTCAATTTCGACAACTTTGGTTGGAATTCCAGTCAAGTAATTTGCCTCTCTCTCAAACTCCCCGGTCTTTTCAAGACTAAAGGCAAATTCCGGCTGTACCTGGGTGCCTTTCAATTCAATCGGTGACAAGACTTGTGGGGACGGGTTCTCGCCAAAGCAAGACCTAGCAATCAAAAACCAGCCTTTTCCTGTGATTGTATTATACCTCTGTATAGTAATGTATTGTCCCTCATGATGAATATACATCTCTTGGTCACTAAAAGGATCTTCGCTTTCGCCCGAAAGAGAGTCTCGGATCTCGTTTAATTTCAGTTTTACTGTGGCAATACCGCTATTCTCATCAAAAGAATACTTTCTTTTCTCTCCAACAACATCAAGAAGTTCCGGGTATGTTTCGTCAAAACCAAAGACCGTGCCAACGGCAGACGAGCAGAAAGATACCAACGCAGCTGTAGGAAGAGTGTCTTGAACAGTTCTGATTTGGGCTGGTGTCTGATTATCATGAGTACAGTCCATAAATAAAGCATGAGGAGCTTGAGCAGATAAAACTTTGGGTATTTCAAGCTCAGAGTTGCTCTCTGCAAACTTTCCTGGTTTCGGCTCATTTTTTGCAGGATACGCAACCTCATCTAAGGGCAACCAGGAAAACGAGCCAATTGGTCTCCCTCCATGTTTATGAACAAGTCGAGAGAGCTCATCAACTGTACCGGCTTGCATTGCCTCACGTATCAAAGAATTAATTCCCAATCTTTCGACAAAGATTTTGTCCATTTCCTCTGATCCCGAAAACAACTCTGCGACAACATACAAATTAGGATTGACTGACCTGGCCGAGTCCAACAACGCTTCTCCAACATGCAAGGGTGTCGAGTGGCAATTGTCAAGCCTAAAACCATTGAAAATGCGGGCACACTGTTTAGTATATTCGATCATTCTTTCCCATAAGTAAGGGGAATCGCTGGGTCCAGTTCCATATCTGAGCTTGATACAATCGGCCCACACAATCACTTCTCTTCTCAAATAGGCTTTCGACTTATCAGATGCAAAGTCCACCAATGGATTGCCACCCCAGATCCAACCATTATTGGCTAAAGCCCAATGCTTACCATCAGTTCCCTCGAATCTCGTAAAATAAGGTTCCGTCAATCTATTATTCAGGTCAATGGGTCCTAATTTCGGGCCGTTGTCAGCAAGTCTCATAAACCTTGCTCTATCCTGAATCTGATTTTTGATTGACCGAACGTCGTCATCGTATGTTGCATACAATCCAGAATTGATTGCATCCAATACCTCAGAAGCTTTCGCCAAAAGTTTTTCTGTCTCGGTGCCAACCACAGATATTAAAATGGCCAACACTTTTTCTGCATTCAACACATTTGAAAACCTGTCAGCAATAATCGGATGATCATTTTTACTAGCTGATTCAAGAACAAACTGAGAAAGCTCTTTCAAGTTTGACGAGTCCACTGAGGGGGGGATCTCTGCTGGCTTGACGGAATTTCCGAGCTGTTGAATACTATCCAAAGTTGATTTTCTATCAAAGACATAGAACTCCCACAACTTGAGAGGATCTAATACTTGCTGTTGAATGGCGCCAATTATAGTTGATAAATCTTCCTCGGACTTTACCTCGGTTGGCAAGCCAAGTTCAGCAAGTCTGTCTGAAAATTTAATCAACGCCTCATCTAATTCAATGGCAGAACGTAAGTGTGGAGCCGTCTCTACATTATACCCAATATCTGGGTGCTCACGGACCCATTCAGAATTATTAGCAGTATGATTCCAAACAATATCTGTCAAAGATAACAAGGAGTTTTTTTCCAAAGTGGTGCTTATAAATTCAGATGCATGTTCATTTGATTTAAATAACACCGGGTCAAACTTAAGCTGATCGAAAATAGAGTATGGTGAGTTCGATGAGCCTCTTTGTTGCAAGGGTGTAAAATGAACCATGTTGTAACCCTTTTTGGCAATATAAGAAAATAATTTGGGCCATTCATCAAGATTTCCAGCCCATTTTGAAACCACTGTCTGGATATTGATTGAGTTGAATTGTATATTCTTCTCTCCAATCTTAAGCTGCGGTGGAACGTTCAAGTAAAAGCATTCGGTAGTTCTTTCTTCTTCTCCTTCAAAATATTTAATGTAGTAAGAGTAAGGCCCCGGGTGGAAAATAGAGATGCTGAGACAAACATCCTGATGGAAAGTCGAATCCAATGCGTGTTCTCTATAAGAGTTTCTATCGAATGTATCATTTGCGGTCTCGGGAACATTGATGAAGAGTCTACCTTTATTCGTTATTGGTGACCCAGCCTCAATTATTATCAGCAAGTTGAACAATATGTCGCTTTTGTTATGTTTCTTTGAAGCAGATGGCAAAATCAACACGCCATTCTGCACCGCTGGATTGGGCACAGGTCCGCCGTTATTGGCGAGTCGAAGAACAACCGTTTGAGGCATTGTTGGAATTTCAGGCTATTTTTTTTTTTTTTTCTTGTTGTTCGATATTAGTTCTCAAAGTTGGTCAAGAGCGAAAGACTAAATATGGTGGGGATATCGGCTCGTATCTATGAGATAAAAATGCGCAGTGGACAGTTTCGACAAATGTTAGGGTGATTTTCTTGAGGAGATTACTTGTAGTTTATCTATCTCGCTGGCACTTTTTTCTTGTTTTCTATATTTTTTTTGGTTTTTTTTTTTTTTTTTTGCAATGTTGGAAATCTTTCTTGCATTCTGCCCAAAGGCCCGAGCCGACTTCTATTTATGGCCCCACTTAAGATAACGAGCAATCCCAAAACAAATTCCGGCATATAGATATGCAGGAAGCTGCGTAATTATGGAGAACTAATGGAGAAAAGGTGGGGGCAATCAGTAGATCGGTATGCCAATGATAAAAGGTTGTGTGAGTTTCTATGTAAAGAAAAAAAAATTGTTGCTAATTGCCCTTAAAAAAAAACATTGTGAGACCCCTTCATAACAATCGGAAACACTCAATTGTTAAAAAGTAGTCACCACCGACGATGGCCTTAAAATAGAGTTTTTCTATTCCGGTGGGGTAATATGCACAAGATTGAGCGGCATTTTTAGGCCCACGAGCATCGACGACAACAGCAATGGAAGAACTTACCCCCACTTCTTCTCATTGACACAGTCCGTTGATTGCTCATTTCTATTTTTTTAATTTATTTTTCTTTTTCATCCCCGAGCATTTACCGGAAAAGAGTCGGAACCTGTTTTCTTTCTAAAGCTCAAGTAATGGAAAAAAGAGGTTTTTTTCCTTAGTCCATAACCAGTTCGCTACCTCGTATTTCACTACCTCGTATGAATCTTTTACGAAGCAGTGTCGATTTTTCCTCCTAGAACCTCTTGACAGAAAAATTGATGGTTCCCCTAATAACAGAAGGAGAATCACCTTTGACAGAAGGGAAAAAAATAAGCTTCCCCACCAGGAGTCGAACCTGGAATCTTCTGGTTCCAACAGAAGTGGTTACTTTCGTAGCCAGACGCCTTGACCATTGGGCCATGAGGAACGAAGCTTGTTAAGTTTTTCTCCAGATTTAACGAGTTATATATTCTGAATTAAACCACATATTTAATGCCATTAGAGATATTTGGAATTTTAAGATCAATCTCTTGTTTTAAAACTGTTTGAAATTCTTCAGAACAGCTATTACTATATGATGGGGGACTTGAGAAAAAAAACCGGATATATCAGCCTAAAACAAATGGAAAAACGGCTTGAAAAAGGTTGAAGGATCATTTAATTCAGTGTGTATCCCAGAGCTGGTAAATCTATTTTGCAATGTGGTTTAAATTTTTGAGAAGCTGTTTCAAAAGTTTCTTTAAAAAAAAAAAAAAAGAGGAAAAAAAAAAAAAAATTAAAAGCTATCAAAAGAAAAAACTCTGAAAAAATAATTAAAGAAATTGCTTATTTCCTGTGAAAATTTGGGAAACAAGCTTTTAAATTACAAGTTTGTATTAACAGAAAGCCCTCTTATTATCGTGCGCTCGTGCGGTCTAAAGTGTGCCGCTTATCGACAACACTTTTTTTTTTTTTTTTTTTTAATCTTTCTATTTGGCAAAAAACTTTTGGAAACAAATTACTTGTGCATCAATGCTTGAGTTCGTTTAGTCTTGGGCAGGGCGATATCAAAGTCAATAAAATGTTAGGTACCGAAATATATTGTCAAACTGTTTATCTTATGTCTCAAAAGTACCTAATATACGAAAAAGGTTTTCTTGTTACAATGCTTTTCCACATTTTCACCTGACTGTAATCTTCTCATTTATCTGCACGAAAATTTAACTTTTCCTTGTATCTACCTTTTGAACCGTATCTTTGAATCTTTCAAACGTACAAAGCTGCATGCAATTTGGTGCTGCGCTCACTGCTCAGGGCTCGACATGAAGAATTGCGCGACTATCGATTGACCAAAAACATGTACATAAATATTCCTCGCACTCGGCATTCAACGATCAGCCTGAATCAGAAACAAAAGTTTTTCGGCATCTGACAAAAAATGACCGATACTAGTACAGGATTTGAAAAATACCTTACGTCGGCGGTTGTTGCAGACTTTAGTGGTTCGGGGTCGCAAACTTTGCTTGAGGCATTACAAACACCCGAAATTCTGGAAGAAACTGCCAATGATATCACGAGTCTGATTTTCACTGAGATTCTTATGTCAGTTCTGGAAGGAGTCTTGACTGTGGATGATGTCGCTGGGTTCATGCAGCAGGCTATCAGTGATGAGCTGAAGGCCATCATTTTTTGTCAAGTTTTCGACGTATTTCCTCAAGATGAGGCGATTGGAGCCTTAGTCACCCAGTTGCATAAGGATGGGGGTATAATCAAAGCTTCAACATTAGCCCAATTCGTGGACTCCGACACATTAATCAGACTAAACATAGTTCCAGCCCAAAGTCTTAATCGGCAAATGAACACGCGTAAAAGAGACGAGTTTTTCACCCAGAAAAAGTTCAATTTGTTGCACGAAGAGTACGAGGGATACTCGATTCTTGTCAGTGAGTTTTATGCTATTTTCAATAACGAGGAAAACTTGTTCTTAGTTGACCATGCGATCAAGGTGGTTTATCTGCTTATTGGTCATTATTTACTAGACCCAAACCGTGTGCTTGACATTCTTATCGATATCAGTTCAGTTTATATTGTTGGAAATCACCAATTTGTGATGCAATTCTTCAAAAAATCACCATGGTGGCCTTTGGTCGAAGCAAATTGCAATGATTTGAGTTCTTTGAATATCGGTGGTAATCCAGCTGTGGTGAATCTGATCTCCTTACGGTTGCTAAAGCAAGCCCCAGACCGTGACATTCCTGAAACCTTCAGAATCTTGATTTCACTATTCATTAGAGAAGGTTTCATCAGCTTCGGGCTGATTTATCCTTTTCTTAGCCCTTCTGATGAGGATATGCACAAACTTGAAGATATCTATAAGAAAGAACTTGAAAAGAAGGTTTTGCATTCGAATGCCAGTGCTTTGGCTCTTGCTGCGCCTTTGATAGAAGAGGAAGCCGAAGGATCTGGGGGCATTAATGCTTCCACTGTGTCTTCAAGCCCAGAGAAAACTGTTGAGTCCATGAAATGTTTCAACATGAAGTTTCAGATGTTAAAATGTTTCCTTAGCAACGGCTTGTATTGGCCAGCTATTTACATTCTATCCCAATACCCGTTCTTAGCCAATATTGACTCTGAGATTTCTGAATTGATGCATCGCGTCTTAGCTGCGATCATAGACCCGCTTTACTCGAAGATAAGTCCGTTAACACACTCGAATTTAAAAGTCTTTCAAGAAACAAAACTTTTGGTAACACCACAATCAATGAACAAAGTGAGACTTGAAGAATCTCCAGTATCGCAAAAGTATTGCTTTAATCCCACCGCCCTCATCCAAGGAAAAGAAGCCGTTTATTTCGACCCAGAATGGTCTAATGGTCTACCAATTCTCGGCTCTGCAAAGGATCTCATTCCCGTATCACGCCAATTTTTAAAATTCATGAGCTCAATTCTTTCCCAAAATCAGGCAAACTTCATCAAATTATGTGAAATAATTGTTACAGACTTGAAAAATGACTCTTCCATAGAACAGAGAGGTATCTGGCTCAATTATTTTAGGAACTTTATCTTACCGTGTATTGGTTTGGTGACGGAAAATGCCATCCCTGTTGATAAGGCTTACGAAATTCTATCCTTTTTTCCGGTTGATGATCGTTTCAACCTATATGGAGAGCTTTATCAAGTGACAGCGAAAACAAACCCACATGTCAAAATTGCATATGGAAAGGCTGAAAAGGCGACGAAAGATGTTTTGAAGAGATTGTCCAAAGAGAACGTGGAGCCAATGAAGAGACGTCTAGCCAAGATTAGTCTTTCAAACCCTCTTCCCTGCTTCTTGACAATTTTGCAACAATTGGAGAGTTACGATAATCTCAATACATTAGTCGTCGAAACTGCCGCTTATTTCAACGATTATGGCTGGGACAATTTGACTCTTGCAATCATGATGAGACTCACATCTGCTGGAAGATCAAATAAACAGGCAAACGGTCTCAATGAGCGGCAATGGATTCAGTCACTATCGTCATTTATTGGTAAGATTTTTCAAAAATATCCAAAGTCTGGTGACTTAAACACGCTCATCAGGTATTTGTTGCTGTCTTTGCATTCTAGTGGTAGTGTTGATTTGATTGTTTTCAAAGAAATTTTGAGTTCCATGGGTGGAATTCAGTCAATATCCAATCTCACTCAACTTCAGATCGAGGTAATAAATTGCGAACCAAGCATGCAAAAAGTCGTTTATAAAACCATTGGAGATAAAAGATTTGATATGTTCCCGTCTGGCTCGGAATTACGCCATGCCTTAATGAAAGACAAGAGCATCAACGAGTTTTTGATATTACTTTGTAAAATCAATCGTGAGGCTATAGATGCGTCAGACATTTCTCATCTCAAAGTTTTGGCAAGTGTTAGAGATGAAATTGACTCCGTGTTGCATCTTTTGTGCACCCTTCTGGGCTTCTTTGGAAAAGACACTTCTGCTTTGCTTCAAATTGATGACTTAATCGGAAATTATAATGTTCCAATTACTTGGGCGTTTGAGTTCTGGAGGGAGTTCATTTTGGATATCAATCTAGGTGATTTACAAAAGCAAGTCGAGAGCGCTTTGCCGCAAGAATTCTTCAAGCAAATTAATTCAACATTGTTCGTCTTGTTTTGGAAACTTAGACTTTACGATTTGAATTACTCCCTGGCTTTATATGACAATGAATTAGCGAAACTTAGGTCGAAATATTCCAGTTTGAAAGAGGAGTATGCATTCGCGAGAAGGGACAGAAATGCACCATCGGGATCTTTTAAGCCCCTTAGGAATTTGATTTCCGACACAGATGCGCTTATTGTAAAGATTCCGTCAGAGAAAGAGCATCATGAGAAACATTCCAAAATTATTAATGAGACTCTAATCGACACTTTGAACAGCAGTCTTTCCCAATTTGGTGCTGATGATGCAAAAGGCTTTTTGCAACTGTGTGTTTTGCCCAGAGCGGTACATTCCTCATTTGATGCGATCTATTGTGCACAGTTCATTTTCAAGCTCCACAAGTTGGGTATTTCTCAGTATTCTCTTATTGCTATGTTGGATTGCTTGTTTCGAAACAACATCTTTTTCTCCACTTTGTTCACCTGCACTCCCGTTGAGGCTGAGAATTTGGGTATGTTTGTGTCCGCTATCTTGAAAGAATTGAATGCCTGGACTAAAGAAGATATTTTCAATAAGAACACGGTCGATAAAAGTTTAATTAAGGCAAGTGATGCAGATGTTATGACTTTTGGGGAATTTCGCAAGAGCGTGTTCGAGTATCATACTCTTCTCTTGAGTGATGTTTCAAGAGCTTTGGAGGTGACTACGTATATGTCCAGGATGAATGCTATCACATATTTGAAAAATCTTTTAGGTGTTTACCCTATTGTTGAAGACCATTGTGAGTCGGTGATAGAACTAATCACCAAAATTACAGAAAACGAAAAGCGAGACGATTTAAAACTCTCATCAAGTGCATTAATTGGACATGTTAAGTCTCGTAAGAGATACTGGGTGCATCTTTGGGATTTCATCGATATGGATGATGATGCAAAGGCAGTGCAGATTCAAAAGCGTAAGGAAATTGAGGAGCGTGCAGCAAAGAAATTGAAAGAAGAGGAACTTAAGAAATTAGAACTTCAAAGACAAGAGGATCGGAAGCAGCAAAATGAAGAAAGAGAGAGGCAAGAGGCAGAAATGACAAAGGCTCAATCAGATGTCGCGGTCAAATCATCCATCTCTTACGACGATGGAGCCAAGCCTAGCTCAAGAGTAACATCGCGCAATTCGGAAGCCGCAAAGGGAAGATACGATAATTATTCGCAAACAACGTCCACGGTTGAGAAAAAAATCCCCGATAAACCTTCAGAGCATTTTGGTAGATATAATAGCCCTCGAGCGAGAACAGGTGCTGACAGTTATCAGAAATCTTCAACTCCAACAGGGCCATCGGGTCCGAAGGCGTTTAATGACATAACTCAAGCGAACGCAAAATCAAGGGATGTGAGCTCTCGCGACGTTCTGTCTGATGATTTATTCAGAGGAAGACTGGATCAAAAGCTTACTAAAGGAAGTGAAACGCCAGCCGGAAACTCGCAGCTCAAATCTAGGCTTGAGATGGCCAGGCAGGAACGCAGCTTGAGAAACGATCATGTAAACCGCGACATTGCATACTCCAGGAATGGTCGATCTGAAACTTTAGCATCACCGCTGCACTCTGCAACAAAGGTGATACCTGAGCGGTCCCACACGGCGCCATTGTCGTCTTCTTCATCCGCGCAATCCAGCTCACAAAAGAATAGTGAAACCAGGTCATCTTTGCCACAAGTTCCTCGTACCAATACTCCAACAGCACCCTCCTCTTCTTCCTCGGTGAAGCACGGAAATGCTGAAAAGGCGAGTACGAAAGAAACTCTCTCATCACAAGCACCTCGCGCAAGAACACCAACTGGACCATCCTCTACGTCTTCCGTAAACCAGGAATCTGTTGGGAAATCTGGTGGGAGAGTTCCCTTGCCACCACAAGCACCACCAAGAGATCGCATATCATTGTCAAATACATCCGCCAACGAAAGAGTGCCATTACCTCCACAACTGGCCATCAGAAATTCAACCCAAACTCCTTCACAGACCACAGTCAGGTCTAGAGTGGCATTACCACCTCAGCAACCACCTAGAGAGAGACAGCCCCTCGCCCCGCTGCAAGCTTCTAGAGGGTACAGGACTTCGTTTGGAAAGGATGATCGGAGTACAAATAACAGAAGTACCACGCAAGTTCGCAGATCCAGTGGAGATCCACTTCCACCTCCTTCTTTACCCCCACCAGGACAGAAAGTGTATCGAAAAGAAGGTGATTTACGTGATAACCGTAACAATCATAACACGCATGACACCGGTGATAGTCGCAACTCGCGTGAAAACCGTGATGACCGTGATAATCGGGACCGGAAAAGGAAATGGGGAGGAAAAGGTCGGGAATCTGATAAGAGGCACAGATACTAGTTGGCATGCGGATCAAGACTTGTTGCTCAAAAATAAATTTATGTATTTACTTCTAAAAATATCGATTGTCAAAGTTTAATTGCTAGTTTAAAGCCTGGAGTCTTGCAGAATATTTATATGCATTTTCTGTTTCTTACTTGAAAGTCTTTAATCTGATTTTTCCTTGATCAGAGTACTTTCATCACTAGTCTCGATAGGCATTTTTTTTTTTCTTTTAATCTTCAAGATCCGAGAGATCGGAAAATCGATCGTCTGCGCTAACATCTTGATCTGAATCTGATTGCTCGGTAGATTTTTGCTGCAGAGCCTTCTCCTCAGCTTCTAATCTTTCCAAGATCTCGGTTGCCCTTTGGTTTTCAAGTTTATGCTTCGAGATGTGTTTCTTGAGTGCATGAAGTCTCACGAACTTTTTGTGGCAATATGCATGTGGGCAGATGTAGGTCTTTTGATTCAGGCTAATTATGAACCTAATCATGGCCTCTTTATCTATCACTTGTGAGTTTTCATTGGAGTTACCTGTATTTTTGGTTCTTCTCCTTTTTGCCGGAGGTTCATCTTGCTCATCATCTTCCACCATAGTCTGAGGAACAATTTCATTACCCTCAATCATATTCTGCAGAGGTTGAGTGCCAGGGATGTCACTTGCTGCCCCATCAGTATTATCCTGTTCCGATGCTAAAAGATGTGCAGGTATAGCATTTTCGTGGAATTCTCTATAGTGCTTGATAAGCTCAGCCCGGGTGAAAAATTGCACCGAGTAGTCGCAAATCTCACAGATCCATAACGGACGTTTCAGTTTGTTGTCATGTGTGAGAACATGAGAGTCCAATGCCTCTTTTCCAACGCATTTTTTGCCACATTGAGGGCACTCGAGTTGAGGGTGAGCGTTCTTGATATGAGCAGTTAAATTTTTCTGACTCTTGAAAGCACGGAAACAACCCGGATGTTCGCATGTGAATGGCGACACCTCACCGTGCTCTCGAAGCTTATGTTTAAGAAGAAGCGGCCTTGTCGAAAAAGTTTTGTTGCAGTGTTCACATGTAAGTGTTTTTTTATGATGTAGGTCTTCATGGTGCCGAAGCGATTGCCATGCATAGAACGCCTTATCGCAACCTTCAAAGGTGCACCTGAAGCTTTTTGTGTGGGTGGCCACGTGGCGCCGAAGACGTTGTGGCGATGTCACGCCCTTTCCACACACTGTGCAATGGTAAGGCTTATCCTCCTCGGAAAGATGTGATAAGAGATGAATCTCTAAATGGGACTTTCTAAAGAATGCACTATCGCAGCCTTCCCTTGGGCAAACAAAGGGCCGTTCATTAGAGTGTGTCCGCTGATGTTGCTGTAGAAGAGATGGACGATTGTATGCCTTTCCACAGCCTTCTTCCGTGCATATATATTTTTTTATTCGTGGGGCTGGCATCAGCTGTTAATGAAAAAGTGCTGTTTTCTTGTGCGATGGGCTGCATTTCTTATAGTGTGCTCACCTGCGCGAAGCAGATGTTAGGGCACGCGTGCCATTGTTTTCATTTCGACTAGCTTATGCTGCTGGGCATTGTTTGCTTGATTCGAATTAATATTGAAGAACTTCATGATTAATAAAAAAAAAAAAAAAATCAGATTTCTTTTAATTTCTCTTTTTTGACTTTTCTGTTGTTTTCTTCTAACCGTGAAGATTGCAACTTGACCTGCAAACTATTATGTCTTGTGCTTTCTGCCATTTCGATCTGACCTGCACGCCCTTGCCTCTTATGGGCTTCGCTTGAATCCCAATCGAGCAAAATATGGAGGAAGCAGGTCGACTTTAGACTCGGGAAAGAGCAGATATCTCGACATACATCTCCCAAATCTCAAAATATACTGTAATATGTATTTTCAAGCTACTTGAGTGTGTTATTACAGTATTCCGGAATATAATTGGACCATTTTTCAAGGTTATGAATTATTATGTGCCTGATATTTCTTAGTCGAGCTTCATTTATGAACAGTGTTTCTTTAATAAAAAGAAAGACAAATTCATTGCTCTATCAAATCTAATACTTTTTTTTTTTTGACTGATACATCTGATTAAAGGAAGAGAGAAGTGGTACTAACTATCACTCTCTAAAAACTATAAACTATAGAAAAAAAAAAAAACTCTAACCAGCTCCCAAATACATACCGACTGGCGAACCAAAGCCCACTTCACGCCGTATCACGGCAAAAGAGGGCAATCAAATATATACTTGTAACCTATATAATTCTTTAGGGTATTTTTAAAAAAAATTTCGAAGTAACAAATCTCGGTGCATTTTGAGACGCGACTGTGTGGCCTGCATATGCCCAAACTCAAGAGTGCCAGTATGTTAAACCAATGCTTCGAAAGCAACAACAAATCCGTGATAGTTTAGTGGCTAGAATTACCGCTTGTCGCGCGGTAGACCGGGGTTCAATTCCCCGTCGCGGAGCTTCTTTAGCGCAAGTGGTTTAGTGGTAAAATCCAACGTTGCCATCGTTGGGCCCCCGGTTCGATTCCGGGCTTGCGCATTTTTTTGTTTTTTTTTACTTTCTTATTATTATTTTTCCTCAATGTCAGGTAAACTTAATTGCAAGGTTGTGTAACTCCAGGACAAAGAGAACAATTTTTTTCGCGCGACTTCAATTGTATGGGCGTTGTTTTAATTATATACACTCCAAATCGTTCGCACTCCAAACACGGAATGCACACAACCTCTTGGATCAGCTAAATTAAGAAAAGTGCCTATTTCTGCAAGACTTATTTTTTTCTATTTTTACTCCGGCTCCGCCACAAAAAAAAAATTACTTCCAAAGATCCGACTCTCATTTTTCACTAGAAGAACTTGTCTCGGCAACAAATAGACAATCTATAACTTTTCTTCTGGAAGTCAAATCTCATCGTGTTATTGTTTTTGTTTTGGGTCGCTGTTGTTTGTAACACCGCTTTGCTGTAGCTATCAGGCAAGAAAGAAAGAAAAACAGATATAAAAAAAAAACACACACACACACACACACAAGAAATCATACATACGACAAACCTCGCTATGCTGATTGCGACCGAGTTTGTTACCGCATCTTTAAGCTTTGTGGGTAGGGATGACTTGCCTCAGATAAACACTGGCACCACAAGCTCTTCTTCTACTTCAACTTCCTCCAGCTCTTCTAAAGTGACAGCACAATCAGGAACATCCACGAGTACGCAAGGTGGAATGCCCACCATTGTCACCACTACAAGTACCAGTTCTAGCTCATCCACACAGGACTATACCACACCAGCTATTGGTGTTCCGTCGGCGATTGGTAATCCATATATTGCCAGAACTTCGCTGCCCCTGGGAACAGTTTTCATCGCTGTGGGCAGTATTGTTGCCGTGATTTTGCTTGGATTTGCTTTCTTCCATCTTTTTAAGTCGCTCACGGCATCGTCATTGGCGAAAAGGACGGTCAATAACGAGAAAAAGACATATCAAAACTTTGCTCATAATAACAATGTGGCTTATGGAGGTGGACGTCATTCGCTGCAATCTTCGTTCTTCAACGCCACTGAATATAAAGGATCTGTGTCGAAATTACCACTTATGAGCGTCTCGCAGAATCAATCAACATTTGGTGGTCTTGGTGCAGATTACAATACATCTGGTTTATCCGATTCCGAAATCGCCACTTCTCATCAGGACTTGACCAACATGTTCATTTCACCTACAAAAGAAATGACGAACAAAAGGGTTAGCACACACAACCTCAGTAACTCCATTACCAACTTGTCCGTTTTCGGAAAATCCAGCACGGACTTGGGGCACCACCCAATTTCCAATAAGCATGCATCAACAGTGCCAAACTATTACATGGACGATAATTTTAACAATAGTCAATTTAGCTTGGTGCCAGATGCTATAAGAAATGGGGAACAGGGTGAACGGAAACCCAGAAACCCAATCCCCAGTATGTATTTGGAAGACTTGATCGACAGTTGATGTGCAAGAAGTAAAGTCGTTTTGTATATAGCTGGCGAGATACGTTACGTTTCGTATGAAAAAAGAATGAAAAAAAAAAAAATTAGTACCCTTTCTATTTTTAAGCAGGACTTTGTTCGTCTGTTTTTGTTTTATGAAAATAGAACTATTTTATTATCCTCATTTCCTTCAACCAATTTAATGTGAAAATTGCGCAACCATTCATAGCTATCAATTCGCGCATCGAAATCACAATTTAAAATGCACTTGACGATGCTCTTCCGCAGGTTTTTCAGCAACGCCATCGTAAGACGCACGGAAGTGGATGTCCTTAAACAAGTTGAAGCCATCAAGGCCTCGAGTATTCCTAATCTTCCTGCAGAAGATACAATTGCATTATCGTCGCAGGACCTTAGTGGAAAGGTGGCCATCAATGATGAAAAGTCACCGCTTATAATGGTGCATGGTTTATTTGGGGCACGGCAAAACTACTCGTCTGTTGGACGTAAAATCTCTGCTTCTTCGAACCGCAAAACAATTGGTGTCGATATGAGAAATCATGGGGCTTCAAGCCATGTATTTCCCCATGATTACGTGCATATGGCTAAAGACACGATCAAGTATCTCGAGGGGTTTGGAAGAAAAGTCGTGTTAGCGGGTCATCTGATGGGTGCTAAAGTATCAATGTTGGTGGCGCTTCAGCGGCCGGAGCTCGTGGAAAAGCTCATTGTTATAGACAACTCTCCCAGTGCAGAAACCCTTGATGTTCGTTTTACTAAAGACCTTCTCGCCATGTGTCGTGTCGAGCAAGAGCTATTCTCATACAGTAAAAATCAAGCCAGCCTCCTAAAAGATGTTGACCGTATTATGGCAAGATATGAACCAGATGCTTTAGTGCGTATGTTCTTAGCCTCCAATCTCAAAAGACCCTCCAAAAAATCGAGCCAATCAGAAAAAGTTCGCTTTCGTGTCCCTGTTGCAAATTTTATGAAGCACGATACCTTGACCAAAATGGGGGAGTGGCCGTCTGAATTGGTGAGAAACAAAGTATTCGAAAGTCCCGTACTTGTCATGCGAGGCTTGAAATCTGAGTTTGTTAGTGACCACCATCTAAAATCGCAATTTCCGGTCTATTTTTCGAACTTCCAAGTCGTGGATTTTGACTGCGGCCACTGGCTAGTTAGTGAACAGCCGGAAAAATTTGTTGAGGAAACATTGAAATTTATAGAGTAATGATGTACTGGAGGTGTGACATGGTGATTGTGAACTATTCTTGTGCCCTGCGCTCAATCGTTCCCTTTTTGCGGCTTGTTGTCCTAAAATTATTCCATCTAATTTGCTAAGGATCTCGTCTTCTATGGCCGTTTGAATGAAATATATAAAAGATGCACATAACAAACACTAAGTCTATCTGCGTGAGAGTCGTTAAAATCGACCCAAACAAATTCTTATGTAAGCTGCTTCATAGGGTTCCTCGCAAATCAAACCGGTGCTCGCCATTCATAAATAAATTTACCGAAACATTTACTGACATTAGTGTACACGACCACCAAGGTCAATGTCAATCACCAATCGAATGATTTTATACATATTTGTCCCAAATAGTATAGAAACTTGTCTATAACAAACTTACCCTTCCCTAAGCAGATCCATGGGAAATTTTCCTCGATGATTTCACACTGTGTGGTATATGCCGATTCTCGGATTTAAGCGGGAAAGCAAGCCGGCAAGCTTAATTACTTTACCCCGTAAGCCGGCGTCGCAGCTTGGAAGATGTTGGAACCCCACTATGCGCGCTAGTTTTAGTAAGCAAGCGATATTTTGGCTGCGAAGATGCACTGTCTGCACTCACAGGCGCAAACCATTCTCCACCACAGTAATATATAAGAATTGCAATTGCTCCCCTCCTATTTATACTACTCAACTCCATTAGATAAAATAAATATCTTTCCATAAAACTCTATACACAATGCCATCCAAGATTATTCTCGAAACTCCCCCAACTGGCGCCGTCAACTTGACCTGGGGCCAAGCTGACTCCACCTTTAAATTGGTGGAAGCCGAGATCCCTGCTGTTAAAGATGGCGAATTGAGGGTCAAGGTGTTGTACCTTTCCAATGACCCTACGCAAAGAATGTGGATTAGTGCCAACCAAGACCCTAAGAGACAGTACTTGCCTCCTCTTTTGAAGGGTGATGCTATCAGATCTTTGGGTTTGGCAGAGGTGCTTGAGTCAAAGTCGGAGAAATATGCCCAGGGCGATGTTGTCAGTGGTGTTTTCAACTGGTCAAACGAGCTCGTTGTGCCTGAAGCAAGCGTCAGCACGAAGATCGACAAGTCGCTTCCTTATGAGTGGTACTTGTCTGCCATTGGTCTTACTGGTTTGACTGCATACTTCGGATTGAAGAAGATCGGTCAATTGCAGGAAAACCAAACCGTGCTCATTTCTGCTGCCTCAGGTGCCACCGGTTCAATGGCCGTGCAGCTTGCCAAGCACTTTTTCAAGGCTTCGAAAGTGGTGGGTATTGCTGGCCTGGAGGAGAAATGTAAATGGGTCGAATCCTTGGGTGCCGACCTCTGTGTCAACTACAAAGACGCTGACTACAAGCAAAAAGTCGACGCTTTTATGGGCGACGACCACTTTGACGTGTACTATGACAATGTCGGAGGTGAAATCTTGGATTACGCCTTGAGCCGTACCAAGAGATATGGTCGCATCATTGCTTGTGGTGCTATCTCCGGTTACAACGACAAGTCCAAGATGGCGGTCAAGGCATGGGGCGAGATCATTAGCAACCGTTTGACTGCGCAAGGTTTCATCGTGTTTGACTTTTTCTCTGAGTTCCCTGAGGCTGTCAAGGACATTGTGGCGGTTATTAAGAGCGGCAAGGTGACTCCTGAGGATGGTGTGCATGTTGAGGACGTCTCAAAATCGGAGCAACCCCTTGAAAAGGTCCCTGAGGTGTGGCACAAGTTATTCACTGATGAGAAGCCAAAAGGTAAGTTGTTGACCAAGTTGGCGTAAAACCATGGATCTCTTGATTAGATTCGATCGACTCTTTTGTTTAGTGAAAATAAAGTTTTTGTGAGCCAAGTCTTACTTGTTATCGGTTATCGGTCTATCGTAGCATTAAACACTCACGAAAAAACCCGAGTCATCATCTCACAAAAGCCAAAAGCCAACTGCATAAACATATACCCTATTTCAATTTTTTCATTATCTTCAGAAATTGCCTTCTTGAGCTCTCGTTTCTTCTCTTTATCTTTGAACCCCTGTATTTCTGCTTTCAATCGCTCAATTTCTTCGTCCTTGGCCTCTCTCGGTTTCTCCAGGCGATGAATCAAAATAGCCGAACCCAGTTTCTGATTTTCTTTTTTTGAGTCACTCTCGTTTGAAAGCGAGAGTTTCTCACTCATGATGAATTTTTGTGTTGAGTATTTGTTAGACCTTTACCTGGGAGAAGTGTTCGAGGATAGTTTCTCATCGTGACGGGAGTGCATAAAACATCATTTAGGCTCACGTGTTGTTTCCTTTAAGGATCTCTTCTTTTTCTGTTTATTAGTGATCTTTTGTTTGGAGTAAAGACCCTTTGGCTTTTTCAAGTCTCGTTTTTAAATTTCAATTAATCACCATTAAAAAGCGAAGATTCTTCATTACATTCTTCAGGCAGCAAATCAAAGACTGCACAACGTCATGAGAATAATTAAACGGCACGTCATGATGTTTAATTGGCATAATACACAATAAAAATACTGTTTGAAAGCTTCTGAAGATTGCCCAATTTTGGCTGAAGTATCAAGGAATCAGGGTGGCCGTATCGGATAGTTGTAGCGGAACCCGACTGGATTTTGCTGCGAAAAAAAGGCACTTTTGTCTTATTTTTTCCAAATAAATATAGAATAAATAAATAAATCTTTGGGGTTTCTAAAAATTTAAGAAAGCTTTTTTCAAAAATAAAAAAAAAAAAGTGTTGCTCTAAGCCTACGTTCTATTAAATTCAACTTCTTTATCTCTTGCATCGACCGTCTGAAGGAACCGCACCGAATAAGAATTTCTTAACGCACATGGTGCGAGCAGAGAAGGCACTCGCCGCGAAGGCCATGTATATAAACAGCACCTCTGCCCATTATTGGCCAGCTTGAAGAGTAAGTATAATTTCTTGATATTTTCGATCACCAAATAAAAAACTAACTATATTATAAGAAATATCCTACCATGTCCGAGTTTGCGCCTCCCAACACGCAAGGTGAAGATTTGTCTTTACCCAAGGCAACAGTGCAAAAAATCATTGGAGAAGTGTTACCAAAAGACATCGCGATATCGAAAGAGGCCAGAGAAGCCATCACAGAGTGCAGCATAGAGTTCATCATGATCTTATCTACTCAGCTGAACGATATTGCAGAGAAAGAGGCTAAAAAGACTATAGCATCAGATCACGTCATAAAAGCCTTAGATGAGTTGGGCTTCCACAATTACTTGGATATAATAAACCGTGTTTTGGACGAGCACAAGGAGCTTTTGAAGGGTAAAGAAAGAAAGAACAACAAGTTTCTTAATTCCGGCTTGAGTGAAGAAGAATTATTGAGGCAGCAAGAGGAGTTATTTAAGAAGTCCCGAGCTAGATTACAGAGCACTGGATCCCCCAGTAATGAAATCAAGCAGGAGATGTAATGTTGAAGTCCGATGTATATTATGAGTAATAGAAAGTCACTTAATGAACTGCGCCACCAGTCTTCTGGTATTTTGGTGCCGTAAAACAGTTTGGTTCTCTCTATTTATTCTTTTTTATATTATTATTTTCTTGAGACTTTCTATCGTGACCCTCTCGATTTCAAGCAATGTTTTCTGGGGTAAAAAGCAAAAAGCTTCCATCCTGAGGCAACTTGAATTTTTTGCAGCAATCAATACCGCTTTTTCTCTTTTTCTCCCATCGAAGACTTCTATCTCTATGTTTTCATTGACGGCATTCGTGGTTTCCTCTCAACCAGAACACTCTGAGACTAACCCAAAATCAGCTCATAGATAATGATGACGACGTTGATAAAAATCAAGGGAAATCGCAAAAGGGTCCTAATTGCGCTGATAAGAGTTACCAATCTGGATTTGATGGAAACGTCGTTGGCAGATGCGGGTGTGAATTGAGACAGAAACTGGTTTTGCGGCTGAGCTGCGGAGCTTCCCCATCCAATTCGATTTAGGAACCTATCTTCACTGAGAACTGCTAGTCCATTAATGCAAAGCACGATAACGTAGAGTAATTTTCCAAGACCAAACATAGTTTTTAGGTGTATTTAAAAGAAGTTAAGCCTTCAGTGTGCCAACGTTAAACAAGTGAGCAACAGCACCCTTACATCTGAGGCGCACGTAGGGCCCTCGGCCCTGCTCGCCATGATTCTGCAATAGGGTATGTTTTCCGTTAGGAAGATACGTCTAAATTTAGTATAATTTATGGATCCACTAGCTTATTAGATTCATTGAAACCCTCATTATTTAATTGTTTTTTTTTTTTTTTGTTGCAATTGACGCATTTCGAAAATGTATCACCACTTAACTGAGTGCAAAATCTCAACAATTAATAAAGATTCTTGAAATTTCAGTTTTCTTCATGGAGTTTTTGACCCGAAAAATTCCAAAACCTTGTTAAAGCTCTTCACATCATATGATAATTCTCTTAAAATAAGAAGCTACTTCATTCACCTTTTTATAGATGAATACATATCTTGTGAAAAAAATTATTCAATTTTAAGTCAAATGAAAGTTGCGACCTTGCGCAAGACATGTATGCCGCTCCCTGAATTTATCTTTTTATAATTTGAGTTGACTTCTGGCTAATGTTCAGAGATATTTTATGGTCTTAAGACTTCTTCCGAAATCTTTCGTATATATCAATACAAACAAGTGGTCTTTTTCTATTTCCTATCATAAGACAGGTTTGTTAAATTGCTTATCTATATAAAAGCTCCATACACCCTGTTCCGTTACCTCGATCAAGATCTGGCGGTGAGCGCACGTCCAGCTTCTCATTCTCATTTTTTTTTTTCCCTGTTAGTTTGGGTTTTAACTATTTATATTTTTTTTTGGATCATATTTGAAGAATAACACAAGAGAGTCAAGATGGACAAAGACTCTCTTCTCAAATCATTGGCCGGTACTCTAGATGCTAATTTTCATACCCGGAAGCAAAGCGAGGAGCAATTGAGGTATTTCGAGGAAATGCCAGGCTTCACAGCCTATCTCCTCGACCTCATAACCGATTCGAGTATTAACCTTGGAGTTCAGGCATCTGCTGCAATTTTTTTCAAAAACAGAGTCAACAACTACTGGGTTGTTCCCGATCTCAAGAGCGCCACTCCAAGATATATTCAGGAAGCCGAAAAGGCCTCTATTAAAGGAAAATTGATCGAGGTTTTGAGTCAGACATACAAAAATGCACAGTTGAGAGTACAATTATCCACTGCAATCAGCAATATTTTGAATGTAGAAAAATGGGAGGAGCTTGTTACTGTTACGAGTGGCTTGCTCAATGACACATCCAACGTGGATCATGTTTACACTGGTTTGATTTGTTTGTTTGAGTATACCAAGAATTACCGGTACGCGGGCTTGGACACAGCAAACTTCAAGAACATTATTTTGGATGAAGTCACTGAAACCATGTTCCCGACTTTGGAAGCTTTAACTGTCAATTTATTGAATGATGACTCAACCACCGCTGATGAAATGTTATACTTGATCATGAAGATTTTCAAGTATGCAACGTACTCAAACTTCCCTCCATACTTGGAGGACCACGCAAACCTAGGCAAATGGTGTCAGTTCCATATTATGCTTATCACAAAGCCATTACCTGCCTCCTTAGTTGGTACAGACCCCGAGTCTCGTGGTTCAAACCCTAGAGTGAAGGCCGTGAAATGGTGTTTCGGTAATATGCATAGAATTTTGTTGCGCCACGGTGGCGGTGTTAATACAAAGGATAAAAAGACTGCCTTTGTCGAATACTTCTTGTCTCATTTCGTTCCTGAAATTTTAAGCGCATACTGGTCTTTTATCGAAAAATGGACGACCAAAGAGATGTGGTTATCAGAACCCTCTCTCTACCACTTGATCTCTTTCTTGGAGCAGGTAATCGAAACTCCAGCTTATGCTTTATTGGAGGATAAATTGGAGGCTGTGGTGAGACACGTACTCATGCCAATGCTTAATGCATCACAAGAGACTATTGAGTTGTACGAGGACGAACCGGAGGAATATATTAGAAGATTTTACGATGTTAGCAGGGAAAACACTACTGCGGATACTGCCTCTGTCAACTTCTTGTTTAGATTGTCCTCCGCTAAGTTTTCTTCTTGTGGAACTTTGTTACTCACGTTGATTAATGAGGTTTTCCAAAGAAGGGCTTCGGAGAGGGACAGTCTTCAAGTTGCCATGCAAACCGAGGGTGCTCTTCGTGTCTTAGCCACCATCTCATTCAAGTTGGACAAGAAATCTAGCCCTGTCCAAGGTCAGCTTGACCAGCTTATCCATTCCGTGATTTACCCAGAACTCTCTCAGTCTACCTTTGAGAAGACTCCCTGGCTCACCGCTAGGGCTTGTGATACCATTGCGATTTTTGTCCACAAGTTTAACGACCAGGCTGTATTGCAAGACATTTTTCATGGTGTTGTCACCTGTTTCCAACAGCAGGACCAATTCCCAATCCAGTTGACTGCCATTGATGCATTGCGTACTTTGGTCGAAGAAGACTACGTCGCCGAAAGAATAGCACAACAGGCGCCACAGTTGATGGGCACCTTGCTTGATCTTTCGAAAAATTTCGAGAGTGACACTTTGACTACTGTTATGGATGTCTTTGTTTCCAAATTTGCAGCAAACTTGGAGCCCTACGCAAATGAATTATCCTATCGTTTAGTCGAGCAATTCCTCAAATTAGCGCAAGATATTTTGGGACAGATGTCAAACGGTGGTAATGTAGACATTGACAAGGAGTATCAAGCAGCTGGCATTTTGAATACGTTGACATCTTTGGTTGTGTCTATGAATTCTTCCCCAGATGTTTCTGCCAATTTGGAGATTGTCGTGAAGGATGTTATTAAACTTATCTTAGAAAACTCTATGATCATGTTTTTGACGGAGGCGTTGGAGATGGCAGAGTCCATCTTATTCAGCACAAATAAGATGAGTCCATCAATGTGGGAAATCTACCAAGATTGCATTGATTCATTTGATACATATGCCTTCGATTATTTCGACACATTCCACCCATTCTTTGAGGCAGTGGTGAGAGCATCTTTCGTCAATGAAGATGTTACCATCGAAAATCCTCAGGTTCAAAGCTTGTTTAAGGTTTGCTTCCAAACTTTGCAAGGAGATAGCATTGACCCTGTGTTTGCTCATTTTGCATTTGAGTTGATGGAGTTCTCCATCTTAAGTTTGGGGCAAAGATTCTTGCCATTTATGTCCAGGTTTTTGCCAGAAGTCTTTAGCATTTTCACAACCTTGGAGTCTGAGGATGCTTTTGACGGCTACATGTTGCATCACTTGTCCATACTTAAGATTTTCTTCGCGTGCTTGTTTGTGGAGCCATCTTTTACCTTGCAATTTTTGAATGAGAAGCAGTTTACCAGCACATTCTTCAAATTGTGGATCAAATATGGCGATGATTTCCAGAGTGTGTATGGGTGCAAACTCCAGATATTGGCGGCTTTGTCTATTGTGATTGATGCACCCTTGAATCTTCTCCCCGTGGAAGACTTGATTGGGGAGACAGTCGACTTGGTCATCTCCAATTTGGAGCAATTACCTCATGCCATTAGAGCGAAACAAGAACTTCTTGAAAGAGAAAGTGGTGTCAAGGCGAGTGAAAGAGACTATGAAAATGAAGAAGGGGAAGAGGACGAAGATTTCTACGACGACGACTTGGAAGCTGATGAAGCTGAATTGGAGGCGTTGAAAGCAACACCAATCGACCCAATTAATGTATACCAAGTTTTTGCTGAAAAGGCAACTGCTATTCAACAAACCGATCCATCTAGATACCAATTGGTTTTTGGCAACTTAGACGACTCGCAGAAGGAAGTCGCGGTTAGAATCATCCAAATTAACGAACAACAAAAAAATGCAGGTCAAGGCATTTGAGGTACCAGGAGTGTATATAGAAGGAAGCCCAAGACAGTCCCATATTCGAGGCAGCATTTGATTCACACCTTACAACGTAGTTGCATTTCTGCTTGACTATTCTCAAAGCAGGTTTTGTATCCAAATTTTCATTCAATTTTTCTTATCTTGCAAAGCCTTAATTATTAATTTTCAATGTTCTCTGGATTTGGATCGAATTTTTTTGGCGGATCATCTTTTGCCCCCGTCAACTCGAAATTCGAAGACTACTTCAGATGCTACCCAGTGGCAATGATGCCTGACAATGTGAGGAAAGATGATTATAATTTCGGAGGTAAAATCTTTCTTCCACCTTCGGCTTTGAATAAACTTACGATGCTTCATATTAGATATCCCATGTTGTTTGAGTTGGTGAATGAGGCCGAAAACTTAACCTCTCATAGTGGTGTTTTGGAGTTTGTTGCTGAGGAAGGCAGAGTATATCTCCCCCAATGGATCATGGAAACTTTAAAGTTGCAACCGGGATCCTTGATAAAAATTGCCAGCTGTGACTTGCCCAACGGCCAGTTTGTGAAACTAGAACCGCAATCGGTCGATTTCTTGGATATTTCTGATCCTAAAGCCGTTCTTGAAAATGCATTGAGAAAGTTCTCCACATTAACGGTTAATGATGTGATCGAAATTGATTATAACGATACCAAGTTTGGAATAAAGGTGCTAGAGGCCAAGCCAGAAAGTAAGAATAGAGGTATTTGTGTTATTGAAACAGATTTAGAAACGGATTTTGCTCCACCCGTTGGGTATGTTGAGCCGGAATATAAGCCTAAAGGAAGCAAATCATCTGCCAACCCGATTGATCCAAAAAAGGTGAATAGAAGTGCTGGCGCTGCTACCATGGCCCATTCTATCGGATACGCAAAGATTGTGCACGAGGGAAATAATCAAAATGTATTTCGTGGGACCGGGCAGAAGGTCTCTGGAAAAGAGGTTGATACAAACGAGGTGAAAAGAATTTCTATCGACGATTTGGACCCCAACGCAGCACCCGTCGAGTTGAATTTGCCAGAGAATCAGATTTTTTTGGGATGGCCTGTTGTTTTGCCCATTTCAGAAAATGTCGAGGAATCCAAGCCGGTGATAGCTTATCAAGGCGAGGGAAAGTCGCTAAGACAGAGTAAGAAAAGAGGTACCGTGGCAAATAGTGGCGGACATGAACTGTTGAAAAACCATTCCCGGAGCCCGGACTACATTGAAATCGATGATTAAAGCAAGACGCTGAGTTTTTAAATCAGTTGGGGGTACATATTATACAAGTTTATTGAGTTGTGGAAGGAAGGAAAACATCATTTTTTTGTTCCAATGCTCTGTCAGTGTGGTAGACAATGTCAGTAGACTCCCAAGGGTAAGCAATCCAGCAGTCAGGAACAGTTCTGGCAGCAAAGTAGTTACCAGTCTTCATGATGTCATCGGGCAAGTCGGCCTTCTTTGTTTTGATTTTGTCGTGAAGCACGAAAATACCGAATTTGGTGTCGTTAGGGTCAGCACCAAGAGCAGCAGCCTGCTCTGCGACATCCTTCTTCAACTCCGACACAGCGTAGTGCAAAGTGGTTCTGGTGTCATCGACCTCATCAATGATCAAAATGTTCTTGTTGACCAAGTCGACCTTAGACTGGGCATAGTCGATCCATTGAGTTCTAACAACCTGAGTTCCAACAGTCTCAACCTGAGTACCAACAGTTCCAATGTCTTCGTAAAGAGAAAGGATGATAGCCATAATTCTGATGTTTGGTTGACCTGGTTCCTTCAAGAAGGTTCTCAACATACGAGCAGGAATGAAACCACCACCACCAATAGCGATGATCAAGTCAGGCTTAAAGGCCTTGATTTTCTCGGAGGTTTCCTGACACAACTGGTGGATGTTGTTGTACGAAATGTACATCTTGGAGGCCTCAACGTCAGCAGAATCCATTTTATTTTATTTTCGTTTCGAGTTTTTAGTGATCTTTTAAGGTAGCAACCTCAGTTGGCTAATCTATTAGTACCCAAGTAATAACTATATCCAGCCTAAAAAATTCTGGAGATGAGGTCACATATATAGTGTTTCGCGCATCACTCACCTCCAATGCTCTGCGGAAATGCCGCGGCTGAGTTCGGGGGCATTTTTTGTGAAATTTTGCAACTGAATGGCGACTTTTTGCTAAAAAAAACAGGATACTAAATTTTTGATCAGATTCCGGTTATTTTTTGTCCATCAAAACTTTGATACAGTATACCGATTAGCAAATATATTACAAAGAAGATATCTGAAGCATGCGTAAGCGTTCGGCAATTCCGATTTTTCGGCTTTATGTGCACACCAGACACAAGAAGAAATTTAGATAAGCATGTCGGACGTTGTTAGATTTTAATATGGCCGGGTAACGACAATTTTAATAGAGATTACCGATAACTATCAATCTTATCAGTCGCCTTTTGGATTTCTGAATTTCTAGATTTCTGAATTCCATAGCCAGCAACTTGTGTATGGAAAGTCATGTAATTCCTGACCCTGTACACATTCTGAAAAAATGGCCTTCCGCTCGTTTCTGTATGGCGAAGTAATATTATTCAAACTCAGAGGAGCTCAACAATTTTGTTTGTCACTACTTCTGTGACATTAGTTCTAGATGGTTATAATAATTACTTTTGGTCCTCGCGCACGTGAACGAAACAAGAGAATGTATTTTATCACAATCTTCAGCAGAATTTAATGGAGCTTTCCGAGACATAGGAGACTAAAATTACCATAATTACAGGAGAGAAAGGATTAGATGTTCTTAATTTCTAAAATGAAATCATTAAAACCAAAGTAGGATTCTTTCCAGAGCGACAGAGTAAGAAAGAAGTAAGTCAGCACCACTACAAGAACGAAAGAAGCTGGACCGCATTCTCGATTCTAAAAATATCTGGTCATGGATGATGATTTTGATTTTTATTTATGGCGAATCATGTAACATAGCCCATATGGCCTTGTCCGAATTGTAACAATTAGCTGGCGTGCGCACTGGCCACGTATTTCCACTCGGGTGTGAAAAGACAGGTGTTCTCTCGGCAATTTCCTGCACAAGGCCCGACAGTAAGTCGTCGCCTACTCCGCAATTCGATATGCTTCTTTGAACACTACTTCATTCATTTATCAAGGGTATTGCTCCCAAATATACACCAATGAAGCTTCTATCAATAAGTTTAGCATGCTCGATTGCATCTGCTGCCATTGTTGGTATTGATTTCGGCCATAAGTTCACCAAGGCTATGATGGTGGCTCCGGGAATCCTTTTCGAGATCATTCCTACAGACGGAGGCAACAGAAAGGATCTTTCTGCGATTTATGTCAAACCAAAAGTTGCCGAAGGCAAACTTGAAGACACAGAAAGGGCATATGGATCGCAAATCGGAGGTCTTTGCTCAAGGTCTCCAGAATCATGCGCGGCCAATTTGAAATCGTTGCTCGGTAAGGCTACGAACGACTCATGGGTCGAAGAGTACTTGAGACAATATCCTCAATACAACATTGTTTCGAGCAGTGAAAGACCCAATGCGGTAGCCTTTGAGCTTGGACGCCAGGGTAGCTCCTTTACGTTTTCTGCTGAAGAGCTCGCTGCCATGTCGCTCGCGGACTTGAAAGAACGTGTGATCAAGGCCTTAACTCACCACCCCCAGGCAAGAGCTATTGCCGAGGATGTGGCGATTTCTATTCCACCTTACGCGAACCAAATTTCCAGATATGCTTTCAAAGATGCCTTGAGTTTGGCGAACTACTCGACAGTGTTGGGCTTGGTTGATGAGGGCTGTGCTGCGGCGTTGGCCTATATTTCTGACAAGAAGTTCACGCCGGAAGAATACAATGGTAAAACCGTGCACCAAATGATTTATGATGTCGGTGCAGGCTCTACTACTGCCACATTATTTTCCTTCACTCCCTTTGAGAACAGGACCGTTCTTTTGGATGTCGAATCCGTAGGTTATGACGACTCCTTGGGAGGCGATTTGTTGACCCAACATGTCTACAACGTGCTTTACCAAAAATTCCTCGAAAGCTTCAAATTGGAAGACACGTTTGAAATGCCATTCAAGTTGGCTGCGAGATTGTCTGAGGCTGCTGAAAAGGCAAAGACCATTTTGTCTGCTAATGCAGACTCAAACGTGTCTTTGGAAAGCTTTTGGAATGACGCAGATTTCAAGACCACTATCTCCAGACAGGAGTTTGAAGATGCCACTTCGAAATTAATAGAGCGTATCAACAAGCCCATCTTGAATGCTTTGGAGAACTCTCCGACTGGCCCAAAAACTATTGCTGACATCGAGTCAGTTATTTTGAACGGTGGCTCTACGCGTACTCCTTTTATTCAGAAACAATTATCGGAACTTTTGGGCGAAGGAAAAGTGTCGAAGGTTCTTAACGCTGATGAAGCTTGCGCCTACGGAACTACTATTAGAGCCTTCCAATTGAGAACAATTACTGGAACTGGCAGCGATATTGTATTGAACGATCGTATCTTGAACGACTTTAAAATTTCAGTGAATGGTTCTGACGAAAAGCAACTTATCTTTCCCAGAGGTTCTTCCGCTGGAAACTCGTCATTGGTCAGCTTGGGAAAGGTTTCCGCGGATCGCGTTGTCATTGGGTTACATGAGAATGATAAGCTCTATGGCCTCTACAATGTGACCAGACTTTCCTCCAGGGCTTCAGACTTGTCGTGCATTACTGATGAAAAGGTGTTGTACGGTCAATTTGTTATTGGTGAGGATAAAATCTTTTCCTTAGACAGTCTTCATGTGGGATGTGCCACCAATAAAACAGCTGAAACAGAAGAAAAAGTTCTCGATGATAAGAACTCGACATCCTCTAACTCTACCGCAAAAAAATTCACCAAGACCAAGGCTAAGGTGTTCATTCCACCTATGACATTCACAAGCTTGAGACCGTACACCTTTGCGGAGAAGAAGAAGTTTTTGGGAACCTTGTCTCACTTGAAGGAGTTAGAGAAAGACAAGATTGTATTCGAGCACACCAAGAATATCTTAGAGAGTGCTTGTTACAGTTTGCGTTTCTACATTGATGATCATTATTCTGTGCTTTCAGAGATCCTTGGTGACAAAGAGCTTGAGGAGATTCAGACTAATGCTGGCGAGATGGTGGAATGGGTTGACTACGAATCTGACTCATCCACATTGAAAGAGATTGAAGATAAATTGAGCAGCGTCAGAAGGATCAGATTGGACTTGGAATCCGCCGTGAGAATGCTGGATTCTGATTTGAGCTCATCTGCACTCAGTACTTTATTGGAAGAAGGAAACGAACTTGCACAAAACGTTCAAGATTATTTGTTGGAGTTTGGTTCTCAGACGAAAGAGGTGAGAGACAAGTACGAGGCCGAAGAATTAGAATTTGAGAGCGAAAACGAAAAAATCATGAGAAAGATTTATGGAACAAAACAATTGGGTCAGTTTGACTTGGAAAAACATTTCCTGGAGTTCAAAGAGGCCTTGAAGGATCTTACTAACTTGACGGACCTCTCTGAGTCGAAGTTCGAGGAAGTCCCATCACAAAAGAGATTTGATGTGACTGAAACTGTGAGATCTTTGATCCATAAGATGGTAAATGACGTTCAAACCCTTCAAAAACAGCATGAACAACGAATCACATATTTGTTGAACAGATTGGATAAGTTGAAGGAAAGGAAAAAGCAGAAAGAGTTGAAAGCAAAATTAAAAGAGGAAAAGGAGAAGGCCTCAAAAGCCGAGCAAAAAGAAGTGAGCGAAAGTGAGCCCACTCTCAATAGTACCGAAACTGAGAGTGTTGACTCCAAAAATCAGACAATCGACTCCAGTAATAGCGCCGATTCGACCGGAAGCCATGATGTTGAGGACAAGGCAAAGAGCACCCTGCAAGCCGCAGAGCACGATGAATTGTAGAACAGTATAGAAATTGTTTTTGCAAGTCAAGATAAAATAAAAATTATTAAAGTCTAGTGTTGTATTTAGCAAGCGTATATATTAAGAATGGCCTACTTAATCCTCATTTATGGTGAGTGAAATGTAGAGCGCGGCGTCGGGGGAGTGCGAAGGCTTAAGGTGATGGATGAAGCATCAGAATAAGAGTTCTGAATTATCTGACACGAAACTGACACGAAACTGACACGAAACTGACACGAAACAAACAATAATAAATTCACGAAAAAGATGAATTATAATCAGAACTCTTATCTGGCGGATGACAGGGCACAAGGTTCTTCACAACAGTCTTTTTCCGATGTTCGGGCTAAACAAAATCATCGCGACTTGGAGCCCAGAGAAAGAGAAACAAGAGGACTGGATCTGCGCGCCAGAAGAGAATGGAGCAATGGTGGACGTGACGACCGTGAGTATAGAGACCGTCGGTACAATAATTTCGGACCTTCAGGCAGACATCTGAACGACAGAAGACCGTACAGATACCAGGACGACAGGGCAGCTCGTGATCAAAGAAGGGATAACTTTTCTTCAGAGCCGCCTGTGGATCCAGATACAAAGTTATCCAAGGAAGAGTTGATCACCAAATATGAACGTCGTTTGACTGGGCTACTACGCGTGCCTATAATCGATAAGTTTCCTATCATTGGAAGCCAATGGGGCACCAAACCGAAGGGCTTTGAAAAAGTCACAGCACAAAGAGCAAAACTTTCGGGACTTTTTCCTTTACCAGGATCGCCCCGGCCTGTGGATGTGACCAAATTGGAAGGCCTACTTAAGGATGGATGCACCGAGAATGGCATTCTTCTAGCATCGTCCAAAATTGATCCCTTGGACTCACGAAACTCATGCATTTTGATTATAGAGGGTATTGATTTTCTGAAGGTTGATCATTTGATTGTGGCTGAGTATATCAACAAGTTCGTCGCCTCAGCTGATTTAAAAGGCGTTTCTCTAGGTAACAATATCGAGAGAAAACGCAAGACCAAAGATGACCACAAGCTTATCATTGAGTTCAAGTCAAGTACTGCTGCAACGTTAGCACTTGCACTTGATGGTGAATCAATTTCCGCCAGTGATTGCAATACAGACTCAGACGTCTTGTTGAAGATCAGGAGACCTGGGGAATATGTGGTACAATGCCTTCCACCGTATAAAGCATTGAAAGATGAAGTTGATGAAGAAGTGGTGGACAGTCCACGTAAGATCACTTTTATTACTGAAAAAGAAGCCACCGAGTCATCGATCATCGATGCGCTTAAGAAAATAGCTCCTCTTAAAGCATTTCAACTTTTGAGAGAAGTCGGCACCAAAGAACCCATGGGTATTGTTTTTGCGGAGTTCTACATTGATCCCAAGGAGTTTCCAAATACAAAAAGTGCGCTCAAACAGACCATGGTTTACTTAAAACAAGCAGAAGAATTGGATTTTGTGCAAAGTGCACGTTTTTCATGCTTAAAGGTATCTGGAGATGGTGTGATTGAAACTAGTGTACAAGATTGCCCTATTGAGCTTAAAACATTAAGAAGCTTAGTGAGAAATGAATATGTCGCATTTCATCCAAAACTGAGGGTAATTCAGCTCATAAACACGGTCACAGCAGCAGATTTGATTGAGGATGAATCCTTCAAGTTTATTGAAAGTGATATTTTAGAAGAGGCAAACTCATTTGGCAAGGTGACATCCATGAAAATTCCAAGACCCCCTCATGATTACTCTCCTGGTATTCTGCAATTAACCCAGCCTGGTATCGGAAAAGTGTACATTGAGTTCGAGAACGAGAAGGTTGCTCTTAGTGCTTTGATGAGCATGGCAGGACGCACTTATAATGACCGTACTGTTCTCTGTGCATTCTATAGCCACGAAGACTACATCAATGGGTTATTTTAAAGCTTGTTTGCTTTTATGAATGCCGCTAGTTCCTTTGGCACATTCTGGTCAAACCCATGCCGCGTGATCATATCATACAAGGGCTTTGGGAGCTCTGGAATGAAGCTAAGGCTTAGCTTGATGATGTTATTCTCATCCAAATTCGGGAAGTTTCTTAATTCTTTCATTGGTTGCAGCGATTTCAAAAGAGTTGAGCGATTTCTTATGAGTTGTGCGACCACAAACAAAATGTTCATATGTGTTCCGTAAGCAAAAAGAAAATCCCACATCTTGATGAGGGACTTTAATGGAGGCGTACATGCACAAAGGGTGAGCACCGAAGGGAAGGCATAAATTTCAGCCTTGAGAAATTTGGAATCGAGGAATTCACTAAGAATGGGATCAATAATTTTAAGTACAAGATCGACCAAACTCAAGGCCGTGTGGACGCCGTCCAAATTGGGGGTAATATACAATGGGATCTGCTTTGTAATCAAGTGATGTAGGATTGCGAAGGCTTGTGGCTCGCTCTTATAGCAAGTGTATGCGATTGGCGCAAGAAGAACATTTAAACCTTGGACGTATCCGACCTTATTTTCTGGAATTGATGTGGCAAGAGCTCCTAAAATCCTCATCAATGAGTCTTCGGAAACACGGGAGTGGAAAGTCCGATCATTCATAAGAGTCCGAAAGGTATCGTTCTTTATTTTTTGATAAACTTCAGGCGAAAGCTTCCTTTGAATGCTGGAAACCACCCGCTCATATTTGTATGCTGGATATACCGGAACTTTGCACAAAATTGACCACACGTAAGCTCTGTAAGGACACTGTTCATATCCCTCAGGAATAGAAAGACCTTCTATTAGAATCATGTATCTGAGTTGTGAGAGTCCATTCTCCACGAGGATTTGGGGCAGTTCTATGAACTGTTCGATAGAGTCCTTTTTTCTGCCTTTAACTTCCATCACCTTTCTCTTTTCTCTTTTCGCTTTTGCTTTTGTGCAATAATTCTGTTTCCTGAAATTAAAAAAGTCGTGGGTTGCTTCGGTTTGTGGAGTTTAAGATGAAAAGTAAACATCGGGTGGGCGAGATCATGCGAAACTAGCCGAAGCCGCACGTAACCAAAACAAAAGCGAGCTTTAGTTAGCAGAGGTAAAGTATTGGCCTCACGCAAGAAAAAAGTTCATATTTGATAGTTAAAATGTTGGTAATAAGATAAGAAGAATTGAAAAGAATGGAAAAGAAGGAGGTAATAACACACACTCTCTTATTGAAAATCTTTTATTTCCAAATCAAAGATTGGAAACCTACTAAAAAGATTTGGCAAGGTCGCAGCATGCGCATCGTTCCTAAAGTCTTCTTTGGGGATTTTCATACGCACTCTTCCAGCTCATCTGGGTCTAAGAAAAAATTGACATAGGCTTCAAAAAACAAAAGCCATAAACAACAAAAAATATGGCTGGTCTCACTGAAATTAAGGGATTTCAAATCCTTAAAGTTAAGCTACCGGAGGGTGATGGTACCCACTATATCTATTTTAGAAAACATGAGGTAAAGGGTGCCCAAGGTTCTCAGAACACCAGCGGACGACTGCTCTTCGTCTTTAATACCCCAATAGAGACCAGTGTGGCCGTTTTGAGAAAGTACTTTCAACAGGTTGCTATTGGCGCTACTGTGGAAAATTTCATTGCCAGCCCCTTGAATGATATGGAGGAGGAGGTTTACATCGACCTTACCAAGTTCACCAGTGATTTGCAGTATGAGGTAGCCGAAGGAGATACCAAGGAAATTGCCCTGAAGCTTCCGAAAAACTGTGGAATTATAACTTTCATCGACAAAGCTTCTTTTCAACTTGGTTTTAATGCATTAAAAAAATTGTCCGTAGACAAGAAAACGACAAACTGGCCCGTCCCCACTTTGGGATCGCAGTTTCTTTTGGCAAAACTTAAAGCCAAGGTTCTTGATCCAAACCAGCTTGCACAGGACGTTTCGAAAGCCTTGGAACTGTTCAACAGGGCCGAGCAAGAATCAAGAGAGGAATTACAGAAGCAAACAGCGATTGTCGACGAGGATGGTTTCACCTTGGTGGTGGGCTCGCACACAAAGACCAAGGCAGGTATGATGGGTAAACAGAAGCTCTTGCAAGCGAAGGAAGAAGAGAGATCTAAGAAGAAACTGAAGAGAAAGGAGAAGGATGATTTCTATAGATTCCAGTTGAGAGAGAAGAAGAAGGCGGAGATGAATGACTTGTTGCACAAGTTCAAACAAGACCAAGAAAGGGTTAAAGTGATGAAGGAGAGAAAGAGATTCAGACCATACTAAAAAGTATACCTAACATGTAATATATAATCAAGTTGAAAGCCCAGTACTTTGTCTGGAAAGGCGTAGATTCAAATTTCTTTATCTTCAAACTTACTTTTGAATTTTTTTCTTCGAAAGAAACACGAAACAAAGAAAAAAACAAGTGAAGTGAACAAAATTCAAAAGGACTTGAGTACTTGTTTGTTCTTTTTTTTTTTTTTCTCTCTAAAAGTTGAACTAAAAGTATGATTTTTTTTTTTTTAATTACTTTTTAATTGAGCACTGGTGTTTCCTGCGGCATGATATTCACATGCCTCGGCTACACTCGATACTCTTAATACGGCAAATCGCAACCAGTGGCCCGAAAATTCAATGACTGCAACAGACACAGATGTACCCACGTATAGGGAATTCATCAATGCATTAGGAAAAGAAAACCAATTCACTACCGAGGTTCCATTTGAGCTCTTATCTACCATACGATATGACCCTTTTTTGAGCAAAACCCCACCAAGATCTGCGAAAGAAGTCACAAAAGAGAATTTCTTTTTGCTTCCAGAGCACGTGGAGAGGCTTCAATTTACAATTGACTTCTTCAGTCAGCTTCACGAGAAAGACTTCCAAACAAGGGAATCTCAGTATATACTTGACGAAGGCCACTTGTTCAAACAGCTCATTGAGGCGTTAGAACAGGCACAAGTTTCTATAAGCAAACCTTTGAAAGTAAGACTTCTTGTGTCAAAAACCGGAGAAGCAAGAATTGAGTTGTATGAGACTCCTGAAAGAGAAAATCTTCTCGACGGTCTACTCGAAGAATTTCTGGATTCTAAAAGATACGACATTTTCGTGGATGCCACACCAGTACTCGCCTCGCCGTTCACTTCTTTTAAAACAACACACAGAGATGTCTACAGTGACGCAAGAAAAAGGGCTTTACCAGGGAATTCCCCTCGCGAGGAAGTTATTTTAATAAATACAACTTCGGAGGTCATGGAAGGGTCTATAACAAACATAGCCATTAAAAGTAAGCAGGGGGTGTGGATTACACCTAAGCTTACTTCTGGTTGTCTATGCGGAGTAACAAGGCATTTTTTGCTCAAGAAAAACTTGATTCAGGAGGGAGATATTTCTGCTGATATGCTTAAAGTGGGACATGATGTCATGCTCATGAACGGAATAATGGGATGCGTTAGGGGCACAATTAAAAGTTTTGTGGAGTGATGTTTTCAGTTTCATTGCGGTATCATTATATTTAATTCGTCTTATATACGAGAAAATGAGATCCACACGTCAACCAAAGCATAACGATTATCACGAAGCTTTATTTTACACCATGAACTTTCGTCGCTTGCAGCGAAACTCTTTTAGCTAGTGAGACTGGCAATTTCGGTATCGTTATAGCCCATAATGTACAAAATATCTTGTAATGAGTCGGAGTTCAAGCAACTTGGAGCTTCTTTCTGGACTTTTGGCTTGGCGTTCCAGGCGACACCCCAGCCACCAGCGGCCATCATTTTCAAGTCATTTGCACCATCTCCCACAGCAACCGCAGTCTTGGGATCAATGTTATGGTTGGATGCAATTTCTAGTAAAAGTTCAGCCTTCTTTTCGCCATTCACAATGTATCCTCTAGTCGTACCATCGAGCTTTGAGTTCTCATCTACACCTAGGGTATTGGCGAAGGCATAGTCCAAACCCAACTGTTCCTTGACATAAGAGGCCAACGGAATAAATCCACCAGAGCAAACTCCCATGATAACACCAAGGTTTTTCAAGGCCTTGCAAAGCTCACGAGCACCTTTTGTGATTTTGATCTTTTCCTTCAATTCATCCCAGAGGGTAGTAGCATCAATTCCTTTCAATAAAAGTACTCTTTCTCTTAAAGATTCATTAAAGTCAAGCTCACCGTTCATTGCTCTTTCGGTGATCTCAGCAACCTTATCTTCGATATCAGCATAAGCAGCGATCAATTCAATAACTTCTTGATAGATCAAGGTCGAGTCCATATCAAAGATAAATAACTTCTTGTTCTTCCTTTCATCGGTTTTCTGGAAAACGATATCATAATTTAAATCACTAAGCTCTGCCTCTTTTTTGACGGCTGCCAGGATGACCTCTGGCACGTTGGTGTCGATTTGGAAATCAATCACTCTGTTAAGTGAAAGTTCCGTCTTTGCCAAAACCGCAACCTGCAATTTTCCCGTGACGAATTGCTCAATATCACGGTTGTCTTCATCTGCAAGCTTTTCTCCGTGTGCTATGAATGTAAGCGAGTACATATCAACGTTTTTGGTCAAGTAATAATTTCTATTGAAATTGATAGTTTCTTTCTGATATCGGTCTGCACCGTGATGCGCGACCCATTTATTAGATCTGACTCAGAACCAGGTGGGTTTTTAATGCGACCACGGGTTCATATTAATGGAGGCTCCATGATCTGTGACTACCAAGGCCTCCTCTCGCTTTTCTAATTTTTGTTTTTGTTTTTATTTACCGAAAACCCCCAGAAATAGTTTTTGGGGAAATTTAGTATAAAGCATTATCAGTACGTACGTATTGCTCTATGACTCACCATTCATCAACTTCACTGCTAATGCCTTTGAATTGAAATAGGACTTTAATAAATATGGGCGCCTTGGATATCTAAGAACTTCTCTTGAGATCGTACTCACTCAAGCCAATTCCTCCACCTAGCCTTTTAAAGTTTTCGCGAACAACTGCTGCCTTTTTGTCGGCAATTTCGTTCATAATGGGCCAATATACGTCATGCACATAATCGAAATCTAACATTCCATTGAACTCCTTGTCCAATTGCTCTTTGGGGACAAAATTTTCAAACGGCTGATCATAAATAGTTTTCAGTCTCGTATAAGGGTCTATAAATGGCCCGACAACCTTGAAAAACGTGTATCCAATCCAAGGAATATTTGTAAAGAGTCCACGACCTAATCTCTCTGGGTAATGGTTTTGTAAAATATGAAGCACTTGCTTTGATATGCTGAGAGATGGAAACTTCGCCGAGAGATTCAAATGCGCTGGCGCAGCCTTAAAATCAATAAGTAATGCAAGCGTGTCCTGGCCAGCGGGCATAAATTGTATCACTCGCTCTAGCATAAATACTAAATGCTGCACTTGTCTTATAGACGCGGATGTATTCTGGTACCCATTTCTAAGATACAAGCAAGGCCTGTTATCAATATCATAGCCCAAAATGAGGTTTTTTCCTGTGACATTCTCGGGCTCAACCATCTCTGGTGTTATGATCTTCTTAGGATCGGTGTGACCTTCGATTGTTACCACACCAAATGTACGCCTCCATACAATAGTTTCCTCAATTCTTTTAATCGTGGGGCCTACCTTCCACTTTGTGGCCCTTAAATATCTCAAAAAGCATTCTTTTGTCAACCACGCCTTTTCTTCATCGGTAACAGGATGTGTGGCTGCTCCAGAAGTATCATTTACAGGCACCTCAGTCTCGATATACTTTTGAAAATGCTGCAAAACTTCATCGTAGCAAGCCTGTTCAGCCTCGGATAGTTTAAATTCTGGAGGTTTTGTAGGGTTGAGCGGCTCTTCGAAGGGTTTTTGGCATTTCACAAGGCCTTTTTTGGACGTGGTGGAAGATACTGATGTGACGCGAGAACTTACTGACGAAGCGTCACCTTCAGAGACACTTCCGTTGGCTTTCGGCTCCTTTGATTTCTTTTTGAAAAACTCCATGTTCTTGACGTGATCCACGAAATGCCCTCCTTGTGAAATTTTCCGCTTTGCACCTGTTCTTCCGAGAAATTAAAGATGCAAGTAGGCGGCGGTCAAGTCCTGAGGTTTTTTCTTGCCCCGTCTGTGTTTGTGCCGCGCGTCGGACACCGTGCCAGACTTTGATCCGAGCCGAAATGCGGTTGGGAAATTGTATTCTAATACCGTATGTTTGATGCGAAAGCTGAGGGAAAAAAAAAAAATGCATGAGAATCAGCAAGAAATCTGAAGCGATTTGTAAATATTTGAAAAGGTTCACAAAAATATTTGATCTTCCAGAAAATTATTATTTCCAGACTCAAGGTGATGGAGGAGGGCCGCTGTCGATTCCCCGACTCGCGGCTCTGAAGGCGCGTGCCAAACAACTCTAATGTTGGCACAGGTGATGATTTTCCCGCGACCAACCAAAATCACGGTGCGCCCCCCACATATTTCCACCAACTTGATCAACAAGATGTCTATCGAATTACTCAACTCGGCAGAATCAAGCCTGAGTCCAATCGACTCTGATGAGTTGAAAGCAATCCTCAAAGAAGAATCTCAAGATTTGGATGACTCTAAAGATACTGCTCGGCGCATTGCTCACAGGCTCAGCACCAAAAGCTCGAAACATAAATTCTTGGTGCTGGTCACCAAGATTGACCTGTCATCTCAAATTGACGCTGATTTAAGCATTCAATCTGTCATTGGTACTGTGTGGGATGACCAAAAGGATGGATATTGGTCTTTTCGCGTAGATGACGCCTCAACAAACCTCATCACGGTGTATTGGATTCATGTGGACTAGGTATGGAAAAATCGAAGCGAATATCTATATCACATCGCATTACGCGTGTATAATTGACGCTCAATTATATCTAGTTGGTCACAAAAGTCTAGAATCTCTTGCTTGCTCGGATCTAGTTCGGAAATTTCGTTGTGTATTTCATCAAAAAGCAGTTTCAAATCCTCATCCTTGTCAGGGTCAAACCGTGCTTTGGGAAGACATGCAGTACTTGTGGATAGTAATTTTGAATTTAGCTTTATATTTGGAGTACTGTCTGTGCTGGAGATCAAATGTAAGTCTTTTTCGTTTTTTAATCTCTCCTGTGAAGCCTGGGTTCGCAATTTGGAGGTTGTTTTTTTGAAGTCGTTGAGGTACTCTAGGTCCAGGTTGTAGGTGTTCTCCAATGAGCTTTGATACGCCGTTAGGCTCTCAAGCTGCTTCAACTCAGCCAGAAGATAGCTCTCAAAAACGGCCTTGCGGAGCTTGACTTGGTCGATGTTAAGTGGATCGAAGTTGTTTTCCCTCACGCCTCTCATTCGCACGACCAAAGATTTCAGAGATGGCAATTTTGTCACCTTCAATCGGGCTAAAAATGATTTGGGTAGTTTCTTACTAAGCCAGTGTTGTGTTAAAACACGTTGTGTTTCGGACTCTTTACTTTCCTTTTGTTTCGAGTGTTTATACCTTTCTAACACGTTGCTCATAGATATACCACATAAATTTTCAAACGATTTGAATGACTCATCATCAAGAGTTTCCCAGAGTTTATCGATCGCTTTTCCTGTAATTCTTTTCTTGTGTATTTCTCGTACTGCCAAGGGCGGATTTTCGGAATCCACGCTTACTTCAGTTGTAGCTGTTTTCTTGACAATGGCACTGTCTGTATCTAAAGAAGGCGTGTGCCTCCGTTTCCGAGTCTCTTGATCACCCAGACCAGGCGATCCTGGTGCCAGGTCTGAATATGTTGAATTCCCTTCGTCTGCAGTTTCTGGGGTTTGTTCTCTGGAAAATTCTAATCTAGGTTGTGGTGCTGGGGTAGATGTTTCAGGCTCATCCAATCTATCAAGTTCTTGATTATCTTCTGGGATTCCCTGAATGTTCAGTAAGGAATAATCCTTTGTGCCAATTTCCGCCATTTCCTGCAGTTGTTCCAGCTCCATATCTTTGTTGTTGATGCTCGTATTTTGGGAGATGTTTTCCCTGCATTACGGGCTGATTATTTATGTGCCTTGTAGAACGCGCATTCACTGACTCCGCGTTATTCATTTCGAAAGCCAAAAAGGTCAATAAGAATATTTAATACTCACTGATGAGCTTTCACTCCTTGATCTGTTTGAATTACATGGATACTATCATGAAAATTTTTAGAGGTTGCAAACTATTGAGGTAGAGGTCGAGGTGATGTATATCTCTGAAAAAAACAATAACTAGTTTAGCAGATGTATTATGGTCATACCGTGACGCCCATCTGCACTGAACCTGACGTAGATTGAAAGACCGGCTTCCAAGATACGATGAATTGGCCATCTATATATAGTTTTCTAATCACGAGCTGTAAGTAATCTTTTGCTTAAGATTACTGTCGATTCTTTCACGCACACTTTTGAGCATCAATGGTGACAAGGCAAATCTCGCGCAAAGAAAATTCTCGAGCCGAGTTTCCACTCTTGCCCTTTCAGAAATGCTTAACCTGTTTTTTACGACTTTAAATGAAGTCTTCTCTTTGTCAATTTCGAAATGATGGTCCTCTTTAACGAACGTGAAAATTCTGTCAAGTTTCTTTTCCATCACTGAGAGATCATCCTTTTCATTATCTTTGTAACGATCTGCGGCCAAATTGTCGAATACCCAATCAAGATAGTGCGAGACCTTTCCTTTCGAAAGGCCCATGATTTCTTCCGTAGTCATATGTTGAGTCTTATCATTGAAACATGGAAGATCCTCGCCTTGTGAAAGCCACTCAAGCCACTGGTGGGTATCGACGATTTCGGGGGATGCTATGAAATAAAGTCGGATGACGTATTGCACCAAACCAATCATTTGTATTTCGGGGACAGAGAATATGGCATACGAAGCATGTTGCCTGAACAGACCGCCAGTAAATTCCATGGCGAGTGCATGATAGACCACGAGTAGTTGCGGTGCATGGGGGAGCCGAAGATCACTCAAGAGCTTGAAAGCTATGGCGTAAGAATAATCTAGCGGCGTCACACTCACACTTAAAAGAGATAGTTTCGTGGACCATTTGGCTAAAAGAACGTAAAATGCGTCGTCTAAAGGCATAGCCAATATGGAGAACAGTTTTGCAGCACCGGTAGGTAGCGCCTTTTTCATCTCAGACAGAAGAAGGGACATGGCATTAATGGCAGGGACCCTATTCTTTTTAAGCATTTCCAAATATCTGTCTATAAAGACCGGGTATCTGTTTAGCTGCCTGAGTGCCAAATAAATAAGAACATACAATTCAATGAGACTTGGTTTAATAGCACTGTATGTGTTCCTCACAAAACGGACCCAAAGGAGTTTGATGACAGGATCGATTGAGATAATTAGCGAATCAACCGCTGCATTTCCATGGTCCTTATATAAATATTGTAGTACCCGGGGGGTGACAGCCCTTAGTATGTGCTGTAGACATTTGTAATGTAGGGCGCGTCCTTCGGAACCATAAAGTCTTTGAGCGCCCTTATTATTCAGGGTTCCTGTGGTTGCTGAACTCCTTGCCGTCGCTTGAGAACCAAAAGCTGTTTCGGTATACTGAACGTTCAAACGTCTGGTTTGAGTGTATTGTTCTCCATCGTCATCTTCAATGTCTAGGTCACCTTCTGCGACATGGCCAAATTGACAAAATTTACGGCCGGAATCTCGCTTATATAACCTCGACCTACAGTTATCGATGCCACATACAGGGCCTCTGATCCACTTCACCTGCGACATGGGGCTGCTATTTTATTTGTTTTATGGACTCTCAATATCTGGTGCAGCTTAGTTGTAAGAGAAGAGAGCGATGTGCGGCACAATAAAGCGCGGCGAAATTTCAACAGACCGCGCGGTCCAATACTACCTGAAATGAGTACATGCTCAGGTTAAAAAAGAGAGCTTTTTGTTTTTCTTTTACGATTATACGTAACTTCAAACTTGTTATAGAAACTAGTTGAGTATCACTTAAATTTCTTCCCCTCAATCAAGCAAATGAACAGCCCGAGTGGTTGGATGTGCTAGATACAGAATGAATAAAACACTTTCTGAAACACACCATTTAGCCCCAAGAAAGAAAGAAAAAAATGCGGGGATTTGCAAAACTATCCTATAGACTAATCTGTGTAACTTCTTTTCTTTTTTTTTGACGTGTGCTTATGTCCGTGCCCCAACGTTTTGGGTTGTTGTCCCAATATCCTGATTGAAGCCCGAGGATGACCGCACCGGTACACTGTGCACAACTTTGTGGGGCTCCTCGGACCCTAATGGCCGCTTGTTTGAAACTGAGTTGATTACGTGCGTATAATATTGAAACTTACTTTAGTCAAAGAATTTGAAAGCGAGTTAAGATTGAAAAGTAAGACATCAAGTGACTCTGACATAGCAAATCTGATGTTTGTTTGAATCTGGTCAACGATTTGGTTAGGATTCCCCATCGTACTCCGAAATGTCCGCCTGCAGTCTTCTTGTGCATCGTTTTGTTGAATTGATGAGAAGGAGAATTTCGCCGTTTTTTTTTTTTTTTTTTTTTTTTTTTTTTTTCTTTGCTTTGTTTTGTTTAGCGGGAAAGTCCTGCTGAAAGCACTTGCATAGCCTAATCTAAATTTAAATATTAGAACGCTCCTCTTCGCCTCACATATACTCTTACTTAACGAATTCATACTTTGGTTTACATTTTTGTGATAAGGTTCAAGTATCAAATAGCAAAGTCTTAATTGGAATTCACGGGCGAGAATTGTGCACATGGGACCGCACGGCGGCCCTTTAACTCCACCATCGCCGCGAGTAAATTTCTTAAGACCGCGTCTGTTCACATTCCAAACTCTTATATCCAGTCTCATGCGGACTTAGGAGCACCTCGCGCGGCACAATACGTAAAGATGCTTACAAATGAGGGGTTAGATAAACCCGCTCGCTCTACAGGCATCGCCGATGTAGAAGTTATTGGCATAGGTATAAAAAGTGATGGAAGACCCGTGATGGGCACTTTTCTTTTTTTTCTTTTCATCACTTTTAGTCATTTTCTTTTTTCCATTTCTGAAAAACAATAAATATGATTAAATCAGGCGCATTCAGAGCAATCTCTCCTAGGGCAGTCGCCCCCGCAATGACTAGGTTCTACTCGAATTTGCCATTGTCTGTTCCAATCACCTTACCCAATGGGCTCAAGTACGAGCAGCCCACTGGCTTATTTATTAACAATGAATTTGTTACACCTGCCCAGAAGAAATCCTTTGCCGTGATTTCCCCTTCGACCGAGGATGAGGTTACTCAAATTTACGAGGCTTTGGATGAAGATGTTGATGCTGCAGTTCAAGCTGCCCAAACTGCATTTGATGGTGGCTGGTCTGCTGCCGACCCAGCTGTGAGAGCAAAGGCATTGAACAAGATCGCTGATATCATCGAAGAAAATGCAGAGCTTTTTGCTTCAATTGAGGCGTTGGACAATGGTAAGTCGATTTCCAACGCGAGAGGAGATATTGCATTATCTATTGGATGTTTCAGAAGTACGGCTGGCTGGGCAGATAAAATCACTGGCTCTGTGGTTGAAACTGGAGAGTCTCACTTCAATTTTACCAGAAGAGAGCCCTTGGGTGTCTGTGGTCAAATCATTCCATGGAACTTCCCATTGTTGATGTTCACATGGAAAGTTGCCCCTGCACTTGCAACCAACAACACTATTGTCTTAAAAACCTCCGAAACCACTCCTTTGTCCGCCTTGTATCTTTGTAAATTGTTGCAAGAGCAAAACGTTCTTCCACCTGGTGTTTTAAACGTTGTTAATGGATTTGGTAAAACCACAGGTAATGCAATCACAGACCATCCATTGATTAAAAAAGTTGCTTTTACTGGATCTACTGCTACCGGAAAGATGATTATGAAGAAATGCTCCTCAACTTTGAAGAAGGTAACTTTGGAATTGGGTGGTAAGTCCCCACATATTATTTTTAACGACGCTAACATTGACGTGGCTATCCAAAATGTAATTACCGGTATTTTCTATAACTCTGGTGAAGTCTGCTGTGCTGGATCGCGTCTTTACATCCAAGAGGGAATCTACGACGAATTCGTGAAGAAGTTTGTTGCTGCTGCAGAAGCTGTGAAGGTCGGCAATCCATTTGATGAAGAAGTCTTGCAAGGTGCTCAAAACTCTCAGAACCAATTGGACAAAATTTTGAGCTACATTAAGATCGGTAAAGATGAAGGTGCTACTTTGTTGAGTGGTGGAACAAGATCTGGCGAGAAGGGCTTTTTCGTTAAGCCAACTATTTTTGGTGATGTCACTGAGTCCATGAAAATTGTGACGGAGGAAATTTTCGGACCTGTGATCACTGTGCACAAGTTCAAGACCACTGATGAGGTGGTGAAGTTGGCCAATGAAAGTGAGTATGGATTGGCTGCTGGTATTCAATCCACCAACGTAAACACTTGTATCGATGTCTCAAGAAGACTCAGAGCTGGTACTGTTTGGGTCAACACCTACAATGACTTCCATCCAATGGTTCCTTTTGGTGGTTTCGGAAGCTCCGGTATGGGTAGAGAAATGGGCGCTGCAGTTTTGGACAACTACACGCAAGTCAAGGCTGTCAGAATGGCACTCCATTGAGGAACAGAAAAATGATTTGGACAATTCTATTTATCGAATGCAATAAAAATATTTTATGTATTTAAACAACAATGAATCTTTAACTCTCGACATATCAAACCCAGATTAGGCTGTCAGGCTCGAGTGAGTTTCGTTACCCGCTTATGCATGATTGTTATATGTAATTTAAGCTAGCCCTTTTCCAACCTATTAAAGCAGAAGGTAAAGGGTTTTATCTGTTGTTTCCATGGTAATAACTTCGAGAGACGAGTTGGCAAACCTTGGGCGAGAGGTACTCATCCAAAACAATAGATTGTAAAATACTAAGCCAAAGACAATGGCTAGAGGCTATACTACTCTGGTAACAATGGTTAGAAGTGTGTCCACTCGGGTTTAGCCATAATAAAGAAGAGCCCTTCATCGATCACAGAGAGATATGGGGGACCTAATATAGGCTTTGTAATTGAACACCTACTTTTACAATTACCAGGAAGACCAAGTAATGTGGAATTTCTCAGCTTACTACTTTTCAAGTGACAAAATTTGAGAAGAAAGCAAAATAATTATCTTTCAATGACCAATCCCTTCGTCAAATTTTTTTATTTTTTAATTTTTAATTTTTATTTTTTATTTTTTTTTGAGAAAGAGAGATGCCACTACATTAATGTAGTGTCACGTAGAAAAGCGGGATGCAATGTACAACATTATTTGAAAATCTATAATTAGATGAAGTGTCAAGTAAATGTTTGGTATCATATAAATTTGAAAATTCATTTTAAAAATATCATTGTGTATTATAGTTGGCCATTCCAGTCAACGCCTTCGTCGATATATAACACGTTGACTTGACAGAACCAGTTTGAGTGGCTGCAAACATCGTTTCCGCAATTGATTGGATTTGGGTCATTCCGGCACACATGCCGGTTTTTTCTCGCATTCGAAAGTCGCAGGATGTCCGCACTAAAAGCTTCCTGGGTCACGTGTGAGCCGTGACTGTGTTCTGGCTCTTCCCTCGTGCTAAATTCCTGCAGACGGCCGCCTCACTCTCGCTCGCTCCCACGAAAAGTCAAAAACTTTTTGTCAAAATTTTTCGTTCCACCGTCCTAACTAACTTCCACCAATATTGACAAGATGGTATGTGCTCCCTTAATGCCTGTCCACACTACGAAGCCAAATGACAACCAAATCTTGTGAATTGTAATATATCCATGTGTCCCCATACGAATCTCTATGAAAATTCTTTTCGGCACGTCAAATTGAACGTTGTGAAGAAGAACCTGAATCATTAAAGATTGAAGCGCTCACTCGTCAGATTATGCTTAATTACCATGGCAAAATAAAATAGAAGAGAAGAAATATTCCTACCATATGGAGCTTTATAATGAAAATTGAATATCCCAGAAACTACTCCATCCTATTTCCCAAACAAGCATCATCATGATTATTACCATCATTATCATTATCATCATTATGAATATTCAACCTAAACTTCGTGTGAAAGTGTGGCTTTACCTACTTTTCGCTCTATGAATTTTAAATACTAACTAATCAGAGTGACTCCGTTACTATCAGAACTAGAAAGGTTATCACCAACCCTTTGTTGGCTAGAAGACAATTCGTCATTGACGTCTTGCACCCAAACAGAGCCAACGTCTCCAAGGACGAGTTGAGAGAGAGATTGTCTGAGTTGTACAAGGCCGACAAGGACGCTGTCTCCGTCTTCGGTTTCAGAACTCAATTCGGTGGTGGAAAGTCTACTGGTTTCGGTTTGATCTACCAATCCGTTGCTGACGCCAAGAGATTTGAGCCAGCTTACAGATTGGTCAGATACGGCTTGGCCGAGAAGGTCGAGAAGGCTTCTAGACAACAAAGAAAGCAAAAGAAGAACAGAGATAAGAAGATCTTCGGTACCCAAGCTACCCACGCCAAGAAGGTCGCTAAGAGAAACGCCGAGTAAGCTTTTCTCTGATGCCTTGACGACCCTTAAAGAATTTTTGTCCCTCGATAATAATCCTTTGGTTTTTGTTAATTAAATAGTATCATTGTGGTATTATTTCTTTGGGGATGCATATACTATTTACTAAATAAAGAATCAACACTGTATTTTAAAGAACAAACCAAAACTAGGTCCTGCGAGGGAATTATCTTTTTCTTTTTTTTTTTAAATACTTATTTGTTTATTTTCTTAGTATCGTAGATGGTTGTATTTTTCAACTGCTTATTCCGAAATGCCTGTTTCGTCGGTATCGCTTTCATAGTCAACGTTGAAAGGATCGTGCGCCTCGTCTATTTCATCATTTGCTTCATCTCCAAGCACTCGTCTCCAGTATTCGTCTTCTTTGGTAGTCATATTTCCAGTCTCCTCATTGTACCCCTGAACAACGTCGTAGTCGTCTTTCGTCACGATTTTGAAGATTTTCTTGTAGTAATAAATGAGAGATCTTAATCCTCTAAGATAGCCCATATCGGGGAGCGAAGGATGTGTTGGGGGTTTTCTGTATGTCTTTATATCAGCGTCGTCTCCGATAACACTTTGAGCAAAATCAATGATGTGAACTTTGATTGTTTCTTCCAGAGACGAGGTGGCACCGTCATACATAAGGAGAATAGACGAGCCATACATCCGATAGCCTTTCAAATCTTGGAATGAAAGGTATAAGTCTTCCAATTGCTTAATAACAACAGGTATTTTTTTGGCAATGGATACAGCACTGACACCGTCGAAGAGGAATTTAGCCAAGGTCTTAGCAAATGGTTTTCCCTTCCGAAGCTTTCTTCCGAAATACTTGTCCTTCATGTAGTAAGATTTACTGGTTCTGTCCCACACCTGCAAACCACAGACGCGGACTCCAAGTTGTCTGGAAGTGGTGGAGGCGCACTTTTTGCGTTGCGATGCTTGCTTCGAGTCTACAGCTTCGACACCATATTGCCGAGTACCCATTTTCAAGTCCAAGGCACATGGCTTTTGCATATCCGCAGTCAAATCTTCAAGAAGAATGAACCGTTCAAAGCGCGTGTGCTTGCGCAAAACAGGGTTGACGAGCTCCCTAGAATCGGCAGGATCGATTATCCGATCCATCAGCTCATTGTGTACCTGACTGTGATCGTCATCGTCCATCAGAAAGACTTCATCGGATTTCCTGCTTTGTGGTACAAAAACTTCCTGTATAACCTGTGCTTGTAGGTCTCTGTTTACCGAAGTGGACCCAACGCTGAATTTCTGTGCATCGTTGTAATCGGGCGAATTAGCGGGATACAACTCAGGAGAATGGATATGATCTTCTATAGAGGATGAGCTGGGGGCACTGCTAGATAATTGTTTCCATAAAAGATCTGGAATCATGTGACGATTATCATCGAGTGATACTTCTGGTGGAAGATCGTCATTCGAAAATGAACCACGTCCCGGCTTGGTGCTACTATGGAAAGAAATCCGGCGTTGATGATGCTTGGTTGGCATCTCGTGGCCAGTGGAGAGTTTTTCTGAAGTCGCATCATTCAAATCGGCGTTGGCGTATGCACTGTCATCTTCGGGAGGTGGACTCACGGGTGCTAATTGAGGTGTTGACTCTTCTTCACGAACAATACTCGAGTAGCGCACGTTGAGGACGCCAATGTACTTGGGCATGAATTTCCAAAGATCTAAATGCCTTTGTTCGACTGCCTCATACCATAAGTTTTCACGATTCATTAAGGCCTTACATACAGCCCTCTCGCTGAACCGGAAAATGGCAGTATGTCCACCAACCTTATTTTTGAACGGCCGTAGCTCTACTGATAAAGGATAGATTTCATTTGCGGTTTGTATACCTTCTTTGTCCGTACCTTGTGAATGTTCGCTAGTTTCTGATCTAGAAACACTTTTTGACTTGAGGCGGAAATCAGCCTCGTCCCGTGAATGTTTCTTGATTTTGGTGAGCTCCCCATGTGAGCCGCTATCAAACTCCACATCTGCCATCAAATGTTGGAGATGGTCCACTTCTTGGTCGTCGTTTTGCGGAAATTTGGTCTCTATTTGTGCATCGACGGTTTCCTTTATTGGGTTATGTGGGAAGTACGTTGCAGAAGAAACAGGCTCCAACATTGGATGGAGCTGATCGGCTTCTGATCCGATCATTTCGACAGAGTGTGTTGCGGTAAAGTTCTCACGTGGAGATGTTTTTGGATGATCGGAATGTTGGTCATCAATGTCGATGAGAGCATCGAGGCTAGGACCATCTCCCCGGAATAATTTAAGTGATCTAGCAGCTTTTCTGCCTGTGACAGTAGGGATATTTGTGTCGATGAGCGAGGGGGTATTTTCAGTTTGATTTTCCATATTTCATCACAGTACGAAGATCGAGCGGAAATGAGCTCATGAGATTTGGATTTTCGGTTGCAGCGTTCCCACCATTTATATTTTGGACAATTTCAAACTTAATTGCTGAAATCTTCCTGAAATGGCGAGTCCGAAAACCTCTTTGGGGAACAAATAAAAGGGTTGTGGGCCGAAGTGAGGCTTATATACTTGATGGCTGACAGAGCTGTTTTGAGTTTTCGATAGCTATGGAAGCAACTGTTCCAAACTCCCACAAAATATTTTGAATGGAATCGAGCTGTCGATACAAAAGCAGTTATATACTCTGTTTTCTTTTCTTTTTCTCAGCTTTACTTCCGACTTCAAACCCAGTATGAAGACGTCAGATGAAAAAGAAAGGTATAAATGCTAACTTCCGTTTTTCCTCTGTTTTTTTCCCCTCTCAGATAGTTGTGCGCACGCTGTTCGCAGGTCGGACTCTCATCACCAACGCGGATCTGTGTGGGAATACGTCACCCACCTTGTTAAATTCTAATGATTAATACGGGGCCTGTTGTTATTATTCTGCTTACAAAAATTTGCTTACAAGTTTAGTAAAAGTTCAATTGAATATATTAAATGTTTTAATTTCTTTTTGGCTGCAGTTTATTTCCCAGATATTGCTATTATCAAGCTAATTACACACTATTGCTCCCCACGTTACGGCCGCAATACGCGCGTTTCTGGCAACGTGGGGCACCCTTGCAGTTGTAGTAAATTACAATATACAAACAAATGGAATTTCTCCGTAAAAAAGTCTTGAACGTGGCCAGCGTGTGAAAATCAAAATCTAGTGAGTCTTTCTAATTTAGGAAATTTTCCCTAAAATTTGTATAGATAGTTAGATTAGGAGAAACTGTTAGTCTTTTTGAATCTTTTTCTATTCAAGACGGGTTTTTGATTTTCCTTTCTTGAAGAGCAATCGATAGGTCACTTCCAAAACCACCAGAACTTCTATCCAAATGCTATTGAAAATATTCAGCGATTGCCCTTTTTAAACACCTACAACGATGAATTTATGAGATCTTTTCAATGTTACAAAGCACCAAATCGTACTTTGGTCCACTAAATACCAGGCTACAAAGAAATGCTAATAGACTTTTTTCCCAATTCCCTAGCTGTTGAAGTATGGCAAACACACAAGACACTTATGACTTTCGACAATTTTTCGAGAAGTTCTAAAAGTGCTAATCTTCGTCAAATTTCAGCTTAAACCAATTGCACGTTTTTTCAGTGTCCTGAAAGCATTTTAGGCAATCAATTTAGTAAACTTTTGCTGGGAAAGAGTATCATGTATGGGTGGAAGGTTTAGAATACAATTCGAAGGATTAAAAGAACTAATTTATAACACCGTATTTTTTTATTATTTTCTTCCTTTCTCGCCCCGGCCCTCAGACAGTGGAACATGCGGGGAAGACGATATTGAATACTAGGTTTGCGGAAAGTTCCAGATACACACTGGTCGGATAGCCTGCTTGAGTTTCTGAAACTTTGGGTTCACGCTTTCTCAACTGTGTAAATCGCAGACGCATGTATTGATCCTGTCTTTCATTCAGACGCTAAAAGCTCTTCACAGCGCACATCCGCGAAATCAAAACCAGACGGGCGCTTCAAATGCAAAACTTGAAATCTGGGGCGATGTATCTTCAGTTGCAGAGTGATAAATATTAAAAGCTATTCTTTTACTCAAAATCCTTACCTAGAGTGTGTGAGGGCGATGTGAATCTTTTTTTGGGAAAACATTCTCGGAGACGGGGCTTTTAATAGCAACAAATCCCGGTCAAGGCAACACTTGCCCGTTTCGCACGTTAACAGTCCAACCGCCATTTCCCTTATTGTTCTCCTACAGCTTTCCGGTTCGACTGGTTTTTCAATTTTTTGAAAACTACTTTAAAGAAATCGTCTGAAATATTAAATGGGTTTTTCTTTTCTTTTTTATTGTTTCTCATTTTTGCTTTTGCCTGTCGGTAAATAGCAAGGAAGTGGACGGGCGATAAACAGCAAAACCTTATTCCGGGTACATTACTACATATTGTGTGTATGTGCAGTGAAAAAAAAGGTAAAACCTCACCAATCGCTTGCGGCATAAGCAGACCCACGCACCGCAGTCCTTTTTGTGGAGACTACACACTGCACAGTACGCGCATTTGGCTGCCTCTCAGCACACGTCTCGTCTACTGTCCTCCGAAATCGAAAGTCTAACGCAGACATTCACACTGAGACCACGCAGCACCCACTCCGCTTTCCCGATTTGACCTCGAAGCCAAAATTCTAAATAGAAAGGGTTAAATAAAACAAATCTAGTTTCTTTAGGGCTCATTACTTGACAATACCGTGTCAACACAGGGCTTTTCCGAGGCCTTTTTTTTTCTTTGTTCCTCACACTTTTCATCAGGCCACTTGATTCTGATTCGAGGTAATTTTGTGCCACTGCAAACCACCTTCATCTAGGTTTCCCTGTTAATAATTGTCATGAGATTCTTAAAGAATCTTTTTATTCGTCTTCGTCTACAGCGGAGGCGCCACAGGAACCTCTCTATATTAGCAGCTACTTTCTTATTGTTGGCTGTTTTTTCGCTTCTTTATGTCTGGCAAGATTTTAATGATGAGGACTTACGTTTCGTGATCGATCCTCAAAGTGAATGTGGATACCTTCCCTCGTTTTTGTGTAGCTGGAAGACGTCACTCGAGCTTTCTGATTCTGATGAAGATCAACCATTCAATCCAAGATTGTCCACGTCAAACAATGAAAATAATCGTCAAAACGACGCCACTCCAAAGGATAAGGAATTGGGTTCCAATAATCAAGGCTCTTCACAGAAAGGTCCAAAAGAGATTTTCAAAGTGCCACTCTCTAGTTCCGAAAAGGCAAAGCTTGAGCATATAAAAGCGGGAAGCCTTGACCTGACAAGAATGGCTTTGGGGCATAATTTTTACAAAAATATATTCAAAGACATAATAAAGTCCAAACCTCTTATTGACGATAAGTTGGAACGATACAAGAATGGTGTTGTGTGCCAGTCTGAAAGGTATGATGATGGAAAATTTGATCCTTTTTTTTCTGAGGAATATCTCTCGTCGTTCCTTCAATTGAATGACACAGAAATGAACGCATTGACAAACTCTCATAATTACATCATGGATCATCTCCCCGAAAAGGCCCCTAGCGGTTTGTATAAGGGAGATGGTATTGTATATGTTGGTGGAGGAAAATTTAACTGGTTGACTTTATTATCGATCAGGGCTTTAAGGGGCGGTGGATGTGAATTACCAATTGAAATATTGATTCCAACATTGGAAGAGTATGACCTTGAGCTCTGTACTAACGTTTTTCCAGCAATGAATGCAAAATGCATTTACTTGCCTGCCGCGTTGTATGGAGATGACTTGGAATTTGCCTCGCACTTGTCATTTAAGGGATATCAATATAAATCGTTGGCAATTCTTCTCTCGAGCTTTGAAAACGTCTTGTTATTGGATAGTGACAATATGGCAGCCTATTCGCCTGAGCATTTATTCCGTAACGAGCCATTTTTGTCCAAAGGATTCGTTGTCTGGCCTGATTATTGGAGAAGATCCACCTCACCTAGCTTTTACAAAATCGCCGGTGAAGAAATCAGTCATAGTGACCTTCTTCCAAGATATTCTGAGCGTTTTGGGTTTTATCAAGAACAGTCCACCACAGGAAAGTTTGACTGGTTTAAAGAAATTCCATATCACGAGCGTGTGGGAGCAATTCCAGATCCTTCATCTGAGTCTGGTCAGCTCATGGTGTCGAAGAAATCGCATCTCAAAGCTGTGCTTCTAGCTCTTTATTATAACTCGTATGGGCCAAAGTTCTATTACCCGATCTTTTCGCAAGGAACTCAGGGCGAGGGTGATAAAGAAACTTTTCTTGCGGCGACAGTTATTCTTAGAAAACCTTTTTATCAGGTTGGCAAGTTTTTGACTTCGTTGGGAAATGTGAAGAATGGTGTATATACGGGACATGCCATGGGTCAATATGATCCGGTCGAAGACTACAAGTTGAGCTTGAAGAAAACAGAATTCTCCTCGAGTCTCAAAGGGAAAGAGCTCGAAGAGTCTCTTTCAAAAATTGGTGATCCCAAAATGTTGTTTCTTCACGCGAATTTCCCCAAGCTAGATCCATGGGCGCTTAAAGAAGCAGGCGAGACTGTCGATAAGGACGGCAGACACAGACTATACGGCTGGAGTTTGAAGTGGCGTACGGGTACGGATTTGGAGATGGACATATGGAGACATATGGAAACACTTCTTTGCGAGACAAAGTTGGAGATTGATCACTTTAAAGATATTAACAGAAGCATTCTCTGTGCAGAAATAACTGCGCAGATTCGCCACTTGGAAAACACCGTCGAGAAATTGGAGTAGCATTTGGATAGGCATAGTTTAAATTAACGAATTCCTCCGATGGTAATACGGTCGGGGGTTTGATTACGGAATGGAAATTTGTAAAAGCAAGTTTGAGGTTTCGGCTACTGTGCTATCTTCACTTGCTCGACTCAATTGAACTGGATATGAATATTCATACTCGCTCACTATATTAAATAGTATAATTCAAAACGAAAAACATAGTAAAGAAATCTTCCGATTTATGGTCCATATTTACCATTTTCATCAATGGTGTTGCTATTTCACCTCGAACTGTTTATTTGCTGAAATGCCTGGCTCAGGCTGAGCCGCACCTGTACAGTATGATTTACATGGGCACGGGTTTTGGATTGAGGATTGGTACACAAGCCAGGAATAGAAGTGGTTTATCCAAACTTATCAGACAAACATACATCTTTCCGGCTTGAAAAAACAACAAAAAAACCATGGCAATCACATTCACGCTTTTATTATCGAGACAAGGTAAAGTTCGCTTGTCCAAATGGTATCATGCCAGCAGCCAGAAGGAAAAGGCCAAGATTACTCGAGAGTTGACCACCATTATCTTATCTCGAAGAGCCAAGATGTGCAACATCCTCGAGTATAAGGATATGAAAATAGTGTATCGTCGGTATGCTTCTCTTTTCTTTGTGATGGGTATTGATGCCCTGGACAACGGCTTGTTGGCACTTGAAGTGATCCACAGATATGTGGAACAAATGGACAAATTGTATGGTAATGTATGTGAGTTGGACATTATCTTTGGTTTTTCCAAGGCCTACCACATATTGGATGAGCTAATTCTTGATGGTCATGTGGTTGAATCTTCAAAACGGGAAGTTGTTAAAAAGGTCACCCAGCAAGATGAATTAGAGAACATGGACGAGTTTGAGGCAATTATGACCTGATGATCGCTTAAAATAGCGGCTAGTTGTCCCTAAGACTTTCAAAAAGACTCAATAAATACGATAGTATGTTGTCGCTCTTACTTGAAATAGGAGTGGTCGTTCCCAATGCTACAACACTAATGATTTGTTTATTCCACGGGGAAATTTATTTTACTCATACGGAATGAATGTTTTTTTTTTTTCTGCCATTTTAATTGACAAACGTTTTTATCCAAAAGTTTATATGTTTGGCAATTATTAAATGTCGATTATTCCGGAGTTCTTTATTGTTGGCACGATTCAAAACAGATTTAGAAAACGCGGAAATTGGTGTTCGTAGGCGCCCGGTCTTGTATAGGAACTATTCGAGCGAAGTATTAATGATAAATGCAGAGACAACCCCTTAAAACTGACCACGAATCAAGAAAGAATAAACGAAACGTGTGAGATATCTTCTTCTTCTAGGAAATATGAATTGATCTTTCGCTTGTCAATCTTATTCCAGATTCTCTTTTGTTAGCTTTATAATAAACGAGATAAATAGTTCATCCATAAGCATAAACCTGGTTCTGCAGGCAGTCTCACTTCCGCTGCGATGCTCTTCGAGGCTCTGGTTTGAGTTTTCAAATTTCATATATCTTCAAAATAAACTCAAAAATATCATTCAAATGTCAGACGACGAAGGATTTGATATCACTAAATCTCTTTCTCTCGCTGCAAGAGATGAAGACTCAGCCTCGGATTTCAGTTCCGGGTCGGATTCCGAAGGCTTTTCAGATAATGAGGAACTCAAAGACGTCATCAGCGATGATGAAGACGAAAAGCCTGCAAAGAAAAAGCAGAAGGCTACTAAACCCCAAGCATCCTTGGATATGCCATTGATGGAACTTTCGGATGATGAGGAGCAGGATAAAAAGGATACCCAAGATATCGCATCTTACTTTGCAGTAAATAACCCCACCGCCAAAAAGGCGAAAGCTGGAACATTTGCATCGTTTGGTCTCTCTAAATTCATTTTGGCAAACATTTCTAAAAAGGGATATAAGCAGCCCACTCCTATTCAAAGAAAGACCATTCCTTTAATCATGGAAAATAGAGATGTGGTTGGTATGGCCAGAACGGGTTCGGGTAAAACTGCTGCGTTTACTTTGCCTGTGATTGAAAAATTAAAGGCCCATAATGCCAAGGTTGGTGCGAGGGCAATCATTCTCTCTCCATCGAGAGAATTGGCCTTGCAAACTTTTAAGCAGGTGAAGGAATTCAGTAAAGGTACTGACTTGAGATCTGTCGTACTTATCGGTGGTGATGCTATGGAAGAACAGTTTACTTCCATGATGTCAAACCCTGACATTATTGTGGCGACCCCAGGTAGATTTTTGCATTTAAAAGTTGAGATGGATTTAGACTTGAAAACCGTCGAATACATTGTTTTTGACGAAGCCGACAGATTGTTTGAAATGGGTTTTGCTGAGCAGCTTAATGAACTCTTGGCTGCCCTTCCTCTGAACAGACAGTCGCTCTTGTTTTCTGCTACCCTTCCACGTTCTCTTATTGACTTCGCGAAGGCTGGTTTGACCAACCCTGTTTTGGTTAGACTTGATGCAGAGACAAAACTTTCGGAACTTTTGCAAATGGGTTTCTTTTCCGTGAAAAAGACCGAAAGAGAAGCTGCTTTGTTGTGCATAATCCAAAACGTTATCAAAATCCCGTTGCCTTCGGAAGAGGAGCTAGCTAGAATTAAGAAAGAAAGTAAGCGAGCAGACGATGTCACAGATGACGAGGAAGATGAGAACGCCTCCAAGAAGAGAAAAAAGTTTAAAAAGGAAAGACTTCCTCCAGCAAATGTATTGCCTTCGCCTTATTCCACGATTGTTTTCGTGCCAACAAAGCATCATGTTGAATTTGTCACTCAGATGTTGAGAGAAGCCGGATTCCTTGTGTCTTACATTTACGGATCATTGGATCAACGTGCCAGACGGGAACAATTGTACAGGTTCAGAATCGGCCTCACCAACTTGTTGGTTGTGACTGATGTTGCTGCGCGTGGTATTGATATCCCAGTTTTGGCGAATGTGATCAACTTCACCTTACCTGCTTCTTCTAAAATCTTCATTCACAGAGTCGGTAGAACTGCCAGAGCTGGTAATAAGGGTTGGGCATATTCTATTGTCAGTGAAAGTGAATTGCCATACTTGCTTGATATCGAATTATTTTTGGGAAAAAAGATTTTGCTCACTTCAATGCATGAGAAGAAGTGTGAATTACTCAAGGCTTCAAAAGGTGATAATTATGTTGAACCTAAGGTCTCTTATACTGACAGAATGGTTCTTGGTGCGTTACCAAGAGATCAATTGGAACCTGTGGAGGAAATGTACAACACTTTGATCAAGACAAATTACGACTTAAAGGTAATCAGAGATGTGGCTGTAAAGGGTGAGAAGTTATACTACCGCACTAGACAAGCTGCATCTGCTGAATCTGTGAAAAGAAGTAAGGAACTCTTGCAAACTGGATCATGGGATGAACAACATTTGCTCTTTGGTCCAAACTTAGAGAAGGAAAGAGATGATTTCCTTGCCAAATTACAGAACAGAAGGGTGAAAGAGACCGTTTTCGAATTTTCCAAAAAAGGAAGAGAAAAGGAAGAAGACTCTATGGTGAACTTGATGCACAGAAGAAGACGTCAACTTGCTCCTATTCAACGAAAAGCAAAGGAAAGAAGAGAATTGTTGGAACAAGAGAGATTGGCTGGTTTGAGTCACACCGTTCAAGATGAAATTCTTAAAGGAGATGCTGGTGAAGTTGGGTACAATGTGATGAGTATTGAAGCCGACGATGACGAGTTGGCTGATGCATTCGAAGACGGTGATAGCGTGTTGCACCAAAAACAAAAGCAAAGGAAAACTTTCAGAGATCCCCAATTTTTCATTAGTCATCATGCACCCGCTGCGGAAATTCAAGACCAGCAGTTTGCTATTCCTAGTTCATTTGCCAATGATGCGGCTAAAGCTACTTTTGACTTGGAGAATGACGACAAATTACAAAGAAATTCCCAAGTGATGAAGTGGGACAAGAAGAAGGGTAAATATATCAACAGTCAATCTGTCGAAGGTAAGAAGTACATCATCGGAGAAAGCGGACAAAGAATTCCTGCAACATTCAAGTCGGGTAAATTCGATCAGTGGAAAAAGCAAAGAAATATTGGTTCATTTGGCGCTGCTGTTTCCGAGGAACAGAACAAGGAAAAGGACAACAGAAGATTCAAGCACAAGAAAGTGGAAGCTCCAAGGGCTCCTGATAAGTTTAGAGATGATTTCCACAAGCAAAAGAAGAAGGTGGAGAAGGCCGTGGATTCCGGAAGAAATGTGAAGGGGTTCAACAAGCCTGGCCAGAGGCAAGAATTGAGATCCAACGAAGATATCAGAAAATCCAGACAATTGAAGGAGAAGAGACAAGCCAAGAACGGTCGTGGCGGCAAAAGCGGTGGCAAAAGAAGATAAGTATGTTTATAAATATGTTTTACGTTTGATAAAATGAGTAAATTTGAATTTTAATGTTGGTTCATCAAGGAATGCGGACGTTAATTTGCTATATATTTTTATTTATTCAAAAAAAAACGGAATCATTGGCTTTTTTCTTTTATTTTTTTTTTTGTTTTTTCTTCTTCTCTCTTTGCCTTTTCCGGGATTACCTTGCGGAGATTAATCACCTCATATTGCTCTTAACACTCTGAATCGTCAAAATATATCATTTACCGATACTTATATCTTTTCGTAATTCATCATATCCAGTATAAAGCATTTTATCTTCTTCCGCCACGGCCGTAAGGGTGGAATCCACCTTTTTTGTAGCCCCCTCTACCTCCTCTGTATCCACTACCACCATTACTATATCCTCCGGTACTTGCATTGCTTGCTCCTCTTCTAGGGCCCTTTGGGAGGTTGAGTCTGCGTCCGTTGCCGTCACTATCATTATCATATCTATCTCTACGTTGAGGAGCTCTAGATAAATCGGGGCGTCCTGCTGCTGGACCATCTGGAAGTCTTGCTGCTGCATTCAAGTTTGCGTTTGAACCAGAGTGATCTTGCGAAATGTTTCCGCCAGAAGCTTGTTGCTGAGGATTCAATGGTTGTTGATCAGGTTGTTCATTGGTAGCATCGCCATTTTGTTGCCCTGCAACACCTGCTTGTTGCTGCTGATACATGTACCACTGCATTCTTTGCCAATACTCCTGCATCATTTCAGGTGTGGCACCAGCAAAGTTAGGCTGGTTTTGACCGAATTGCATTTGGTATTGCCCATATGGGTTGCCGTATGGATTATTATACTGGTTTTGCTGTTGTTGTTGATGATGTTGATTTTGGTTTTGCTGATGTTGACCTCTGGGCTCGGCACGCTTCACTTCCATGGCCTTGCCCTTTAAAGTCAAATATTTGTTAAGACAAACCTTATCTACGGCCTCTGGAGAATCGTAAGTAATAAACCCGAAACCCCTTGATCTGCCAGTATCTTTATCAATCATAAGCTGGGCATCGATAATACGGCCAAACTGTGAGAAAAAATCATTGAAATCTTTTTCATTAACTAAGGGATCGATACCTCCGACAAAAATCTTTCCAATTTTATCTTGCTCCTCTCTTGCAATGGCTCTCTTAGGGTCGATTAGTTTACCATCCAAAATGTGATCTTTCTTAATTACTTCGTCAACTGCACGTGGGTCTTTGAACGTCAAAAAACCAAAGCCACGAGATCTTCCTGTCGTTGAATCCTTCATAATAGTATAGTCCAGAATTTCTCCATACTTTGAGAAATATGCCACCAATCCGTCCTCTGTTGTGTCCCAATTGAGACCTCCAATGAACATCTTTCCGCTATCTCTTCCTAAGCTCGAAGGAGGCTGACTATTGAAAGTCTGTTGCATGCCATGTTGCTGAGAAGATTGTTGCTGCTGTTGGCCATACTGCTGCGGCTGACCAAATTGTTGAGGTTGTTGCGGCTGACCATATTGCTGCTG
>JAJMCO010000056.1:0-60577 GCA_030573015.1 Metschnikowia peoriensis | reverse complement strand
ATTGCCCACATTAGATTCCGTGCTGCTATGAAAAGACAAAACAGAGACCTTTCTGAGTTGCCTTACCTCTCGCAAACCAGTGTTTGGGGCTCTTACTATGCCACCATCTGTTTGATTGTGATTTTGGGCTTGCAGTTCTGGGTTTCCCTTTTCCCATTGCACGAGAAGCCAGATGCATCGGTGTTTTTCCAAAACTACCTTGGTGCGGTGATTGTGCTTGTTTTCTACATTGGTCACAAAATTTACTCCAAAAAGTTGAACACCATTGTTCCTTTGGACACCATGGATCTTGACACTGGACGTGGAGAAACCGACTTTGAAAAGCTTCAGCAAGAAATCTCTGACGAGAAGGCTGCGCTTCGGGCGTCTCCACTTCACGTCAGAGTTTTCAAGTACCTTTTCTAAACCGCCTTTTTATTTTACAAAAAGGGGCAATCAAATATTCTCGGCCGGATAGGCCTCATTAACTCCTGAAGGAGTACGACTTAATAGCATACATTTATAAAATTTTATAGACGTCACACAAAATAATAATGATGAATTCTTTTTTTTAAAAAAAAAAAATTTCATTGGTTTCTATGAAGCGATAAAATCTCGCTGTCTAGATGCACGAAACTGAATCCAAGAATCGTGTCTGCAAGGAAAAGACAGGCTCCATTTACGTAGAATGCCACATAAAGTAGCCCTTTATCGGCCAAGTTTCCCGTGAACAAAGGTCCCACACATCGGGCAAAAGTCTTTGCGATATTGACAATGCCCAACACTTTTATCAAGTCTTGTTTTGGGATGATGGTGGTGAGCAAAATCTGGCGGGGAACAACGTCCATGGTTGCACAAGCACAAAATAAAAAGTAGAAAGCAGCGGCTAATAAATACGAGCTGCAGAACGGAATAATAGTGAAGAAAAGCGCACTGGGGAGCTGGGCTACCAAAATCGCCTTGACGGGACCGAAAATGGAAAATGTGAACGCAGAGGCAATCGACGAAAGCGAGTCGACCATATTTGTCAAGAAAAACAAGTTGCCCAATGATGAAGGGGATGCTTTGAAAGAAGTTCGGAAATAGTAGACAATCCATGCTGGTGGCATGAAGCCATAACCAAAGGAGTCAAGCATGAATACAACCAAAAGCCTCAAGAGATGTTTTCTGGCTTGAGCGGAAATACCATATGTCAGAACAACCGCCTTTGGACCAGATGCTTCTTCAACATCTTGCAGAACCTCATCTCCAAGCAAGTTTGATTCTTCAGTGAATGAAGAGTCATCGATATTTTCAGGTGACGAAATCAGCGAGTTTGCTACATCCTCAGTTACCAAATGAGAAATCTCACAGTTTTTGGAAAGACAAAGTGCAAGTGCCAACTTTGCCACTGCAATTGCAGCATACCCAACGAAAATGGCTCTATAACATGCCTTTACTTGCCACCCTGCAGACTGGATCCAGTATTCGACAAGAAATCCGCATGCAGAAGAGCCCAAAGCCGAGCCAACTGTTCCTAAAAGACCATAGATGGCGAATACATGTGCTCTTTGCGCAGGAGAAGTGAGCTGTGAAAGACAAGCTTCTTCCACGGTTTTAAAAGGCCCGGTTTCATCTCCGGAAGTGGAAATAACACCAAGAATGGCTGCAGTTAGGAGCACCCAGAAATCCTCAAAATGAGCGAAAACCAACCCGGATAGAAGCATGAGGACACAGCCTGCCACCATCACCAGACGCCTGCCAAGATTATCGGAGAACCAGGTGAGACAAAACGAAATGGCTGTATCTCCGACCAATGTCAAGGTCATAAATGTGCCGATTCTAGGCTTGGACACGCCCACGCTTTCGAGGAAAAGTGTCAACACCTGGTTGGTGAGGCCAAAACTGGCCTTTCGGAGGAACACCGAAAATAGGAGCAACTTAACATCAAGAGACGTGGCAAGAAATGTCAGTATCATGACGGAATTCTCAAATGCGTCTCTATTGCTTTGGTGTGTGAGTTGTAGAGTACATCGCAAGCTGCATTTGCATGGAGAGACGAGTCTACTCGCGAAGGTGCGTCTGCGTTAAAGCAAACAAAGACGTGAGGTTAAGCGAGACCAGAAAAGGCGAATTATGGGTTCATTTAAGGTCTTCGCTTAACTTTTTTTTCTATTTTTATAAATGGAACACAAACAGAACTCAAAGTCTTTTTGCAAAATTATTTTCTTATCTTTCAATTATACATTTCACCGGCACATTGGAAGTTTTCACTACGCATAAAGACGGAAGCTCCGGGCGCATGGTCCGCAATTATATGCACACCCATATCGAATACGATGCCAGCCTCTCTCATCGGAGCCAAAAGCATGCATCGTACGAGAATTCGACAATTTAACGAAACGAGGGCATAAGACAAAAGCAGACGGAAAACTCCAGCAGACACTTTTTGTCAACAAATTGCGCTAAAAACCAAATCTTTGTTTCATTCCACAGTCATCTGACCCCTTTTTTACATTAAAACCTTATTTTCTTTTTTTTTCCAGCTTGCGACCGTCTATGGAGAAAACGTCGCTTGACAAATTGGCGCATATTGCCAACATGTCGCATGAGCTTCACCGACACGATCGGCCGATAAAAAGCGAGCTGGCAGAGCCTGAATCGGGAAATACTACACTTGCGCAGCAAACACGTATGAAGAAAATGGCGTGCACGTGTTGCCGGCAGCAAAAGTCAAAGTGCGATGCTCATGAACGGCACCCTCTACCGTGTACTCAATGTGCCCGCAAAAACCTTGTGTGTGAGGTCGATGCAAACTTTAGGCGCAAGGGCAAACGGGCGCATTTGGCGCGGATCGAACGGGAGTTCTTAGAGTTGAAGCGGTCTTTCCAGGATCCTTATGCTTCGGAAGATTTCCATAAAACAGCGCCCAATTTGGCAGCGTATGTCGATAGCGGTACGTTTCTGTCCAGCACAACACCGGGCCAATTACTGTCGCCTGAATTACAGATGCAGCCGCCGCAAGTTTTGGGCTCGAATCCTGTATCGCAACTACCGCATCAACCTTCTAATCCCCAACCCACGGCCATTTTCAGCAGTCCAAAAGCGGTTGAAATCCCAGAAAAAGTGTTAGACTGTGAAGAGAAATCGCTTGATGCAGTAGTGCTTTCGCCACAAACTATTCGGGCATTGTACTTGGAATATGTGAAGCACTATCACCCAATCTTACCCGTGGTTGATGTTAGCCGAGGCCCCGAGCGGATCCACCGGTTATGTCCAGCACTTTTCTGGGTAATTATGTTTGTAGCACTTCGGCGTTTTGATTCAGACAAACTGCTTCTTTTGAGCCTTCTGCCTCTAGTGAAAAATGTGCTTGCAGAGATCTCGATCTCGCCCATTACACGCTATAACCCAACCGAGGATGACGAGCCGATTTTGAATGCTTGCCTGGTTTACTCTGTACAGGCCTTTATTCTTTATTCCTTATGGCCGCCGCTCACATCTTCGCTTAGTGCTGACCTGTCTTGGAACACTATTGGCGTGGCACTTTTCCAAGCTATTCGTATAGGCCTTCACTCTTCAGGACAGCTCTTTACCAATAACAACGGCAATACTTCGCCACTGCAGTATGCCATGGCCCAGGAGCAAATGAAAACATGGATTTTGTGCAACATTGTCTCCGAAAACATCGCCACTGCTTTTGGGTTTCCAGCGTTTGTACAGTTTGATTTTCTCTCTGCTCAACACTGTGATATCCCAGTATCCACGCGGCACATCATGGAAATCGCCCATTTTGAGGATCAGGTGGCAAAAACTTTGACTATGGGAATCAATACGGAAACGGGCCTCACGCATATCAATGAGCGGATTGCGTTGGTTAAGGTCTTGTTAAAACAGTTGGATGATCTTGAAATTAAGCTCTTGGCGGAGTCCCGTTTCGAAGATGGACACCGTAAACTCCACTATCTCGTTGCCCGCATCCACTTGCTCACGTGCTACTTTTTAGATGCCCAAAATATCCCACCGTTTGAGCTTTCGAAAGGATTGGTACGTCTATTTAATGCTGCAGTGGCACTTATGGCACATGTCGAGATGTGTGAGGCAAAAAGCCGTGATTTTGTCAAGTATTTGCCCGTGGTGTCAATTCTTCATATCTGGCAGGCCTCTTTTATAATCGTGAAATTGGCCAACTCGCCCTTGAAAAGTGTTTTGGATGTAGAACATGCGAAAAAGACTTATTCGACCGCCATTCGGTTGGTAGGTAAGGCTTCGGTTCTCAAACACGATATCTCGTATCGTGCCAGTGGAATCATGCGGAATATGTGGCAGTTATTCCGCACGCTTGATGAGAAACGCATGTCGAATCTTCACCTTAATATCAAGTCGCGGATGACGGCATCGGTGTTTTTTGACTGTCTTTCGCTTCTTAGAGATAAGGTTGGCATGGCCAAACTCAACATTAAAACAGATTTGCGTGAACAAAGTGCCAATACTGGCAATGCAGGCGGAGATGACGATGAAGATGATAATAATCTGTACGATGATTCTGATGAACAGGCAGCGGCGGTTTCTTCAGATGAAGAGACCAATACACAATCGCAAAACCCAACCCAAATGGGTGAAAATGATAAAACCACCCCCGGCAGCAACACTAGCTCTGGTCGTGTGCGCAAAAAACGGCGTCTTTCAGATGTTCAAGATGCTGAGTCAAAGGCACGGCAGATCATTCGGACAATTCCTTTAGACCCACAGCCGATTGCAGCCACAAACCGCAGCACGATATTCAAGGTGGTCAACCCAAGCAACAACTCGTCTCCCAGTTTCAGCACAAAAACCGACGATTCTCGAGGGGCACAGCCAATGGTTTCGCCACAACCTTTTGTCAAGTTTTCGCAATCTGTGCCAATTAACCCTGTTCTCGAAGGCCAGTCACTTAATCCGCCAAATATTTATTCAGTGAGTGATACTCTGATTGGCTTGGAGCTGGACATGTTTAACATGAACAACGACTTGCTTTGGAAAGACGTGGATAGTCTTATGAACGACTTTGGATTCCATACTTGAATTTACTACAGAAACGCCTGTGCAAGATACAAAATTGAAAAAGGAGGAACGGACCCTTCTAAAACTTTATATAATCCAGCTCTATTTATTAATACAAATGTATTTCTCCAAAAAACAAAAAATGAATTGTACATTATTACCGGTCGTAGGAAGTTAATTTATCGATCATTATGCAACCGATGGTCTCACAAGGGACCTTGGATCGTATGAGATTAAATGACTTATAATTGTTTAAATAGGTTGCGAGATCGAGATTTTTTGAAAAAAAAAGTCAAGTCTAAAAAAAAGCTCCTTATTTTGCTCTTCATGTAAAATTTCATCTTATCTGTGGTATGCGTCTATAAAATCCTCCCGTGATCACTCACCACCTCGCGCTCCATAGTTGAGTTCAGCCTCACGAAAAACATCGAGCCCCGGTTTGTCTCCTTTCTTTTTTTTATCTTAAACAAAGAAATTATACACATTTTGTAACTCCAATAAAGTCCACAAAAAGGGGAAATTATGGCTCAAGAAGAACTGCTAATGAATAATCCTCATGAGGAGGTGCAATTGGCGTTGCTCTCGCGAATAGTCAATAACATGGTATGTTTTCTTTTACGATTTTCATCAAACGTTCGAAAAAAGACGTCAGGTTCAGAGAATATACACTTTATTCCGTTCATTCCAAAATAATTTTGTATTTCCCTTCTTGATGATTCTATTTTTATTTTACTTTTCTTTACTAACGATCAGAAATCTCTCAATGAATCTGTGTATGATATGAACTTGACGATCAACGAAATCAACAACAAAAACAAAGAGGTCGACGCTCTCCTGCGCATGTGGCACAACTATGCTAGAAGCTCTGAATATAATCTCGAGGCCATTGGACAGTCAAGAGAACCTGTTTAGATGGCATGCTGGAAAATCTATACTTTCAACACTTATCCTAAGTTTTACCAAAGACACCTTTTTTTGTTTGGGTCTACCGCGAGATTCCAGAAACAAAAATGAAGTAGTATTTGTTTTTAGACGAATGGGCGCAAGAAGAAACATAATTCACTAAAATTGCTGGCTTAACAATAACTTATTTAACTTGTTTCTCCGTGTCTCGCTTCAAACATTTCAAACCAGATTCAACAGGGCTTAGAAATATTTGCATAATGCAAATCCTTTCAAGAGAACTCACATTAGCTTCAGAAAGACAACTTAGATGCAACACATATCTATGGACTTCTAAATCTCAGTCGCGTGATCGTACATTATGTGAAGAGATATATTTCCACTCAAGAAGAGTACAAGTTCGTTCTGCTCGACATGGGAATCTTATAGAAAGATAAATAAGGAAAAGAAAAGAAAACGAAGAAAGAAAAATAAGTCGTATCCTTGTATGGACACACTCTACACTGGATACTCATAAAATATTTATTGACATGCAAGTATGGTACAAACTTCTCCAATGGCTAGGGCCCCAAAAAAAAAGCACCACAAGCCACTGTAAATCCCAAGGTTTTCACTGAAAAAATTAAATTAAACACCCTCATAGAGTTTTTAATCTTCTAGTATTTACTCTTGTTGAGTAGGCAACAATCCAAATCTCTTCTTCAAAGTGACTCTTTGTCTCGAGTACTTGTCATCTGGGGAAAATCTGGCAGGGTGGGCAGACTTGGTGATTTCGCCATCAGCAGTGGTCTTGGCCAAAGTGTAAACTCTCTTGCCGTCTTGGCCAATAGTGTACATCAAATGCATTTTCGGAAAGACTTGTGTATTGATAAGCTGGTAGAAAAATTCATTCGGTTCACGAAATTTTTGGTGCCGTGATGAGATCTATTTTCGGGATGCACGGGTGTTTGATGCTCTAGTCTCTAACTGTGTGGGTGCAAATTGTATTGTAGTCTACTCGGGTCTGTTTAACACATACGTAAAAAAAAAAAAGAAAACGTATTTCAGTTTCCTTTTTTCTTATCCTTCCAGCATAACCAGTCAATCCTGATATATTTATCAAAAATTTATCAAAAAGTTCACAAAGTTAAAGTTTTCCTCTCTCTGTACCTCAAACTTATGGAAAATTCTGATGTGCACTATACTTCTCCAGATCCCAGTCACGTGACACTTAAGGCGAGGAGCTAAGCACCTACGTCACCGAGGTTTCAACTCAATTCCACATAAAAACATCCATCCAAACGTTTTCATTGCTGCAATGGCGCCTCCCAAAAAAGACGCGTTTTCAGATCTCTTCAATCTTGCCCACCAGGGCCTGCTGCGCTCATCGCCTAGCTCTTCTCTCAATGATCTTACGCTGAAAACAGCCGCACAAACTCAAACCAAGCCTTCTACAACAAATAATTGGGCAAATTTGGATATTCTCTCGCCCAATCTGGTTCTTAGTCCAGTAGGATCAAAACCTTCAACGCCCTTGAGTAATAATGTGCAGAAAAATTCCGGACTTTCGAATGAAATTGACCCATTTTCCGTGTTTGAGAAACCTGCTTCCAATCATCCACAAAATGTTGGTTTGGATACGGCAAATACAGATCCGTTTGATTTTTTCAATACAAATTCGGACTCTAAGACTGAGAAAAATGGAAGCCAGAGCTCTTCCACTCGTATAAGTCACGATTTTCTGGGCCCGAAACTCCCGGCTCGTCCTCCTAATGATACAATATTGCTTGATGACGAATTCACCGATGCATTTTCTGAAAACGAGCCTGAATCTCATTTCGAAGAAACTTCCACATCTCAAAATCCTCATTTGGAAGAGATTAATCAACGTGATCATGTATTGGCTGCGCTTATGGCAGAGGGGTTTTCCATCGATATTGCCAATAGAGCAATCGATCAAGTGGGTCCAGATTTCGAGGCATGCACGCGTCATATTGTCATGAGTAGTGTGCGCCCAGAACAGCGCCGTCAAAATCCCCCTAAAGATGTTGGAGGTGCCTTACAAGATATGTCGAATGATCTTTACAAGAAAGCCTCCTGGTTTCTCGATAAGTCCAGAAAAACCGTCATCAAAAACATCAACAATTTGCAAAATCAAAGAATACGCCGTGATGGTAACGATATGCCAGCGTGGATTGCTAGTCAGCACAAGTATAAGGAACAGGCAGTAGAGAGGAAAAAAGGTGGTGGCTCATATGAGGATTACGGCACCGATGAAGAAAACATTGATGCTGAGGAAATCCGCCGTATTGTCCAGGCGCAGCGTCAAAAAGAGGTAGAAAGACAGCGCCAGAGATTGGAGACCTTGGGCAAATCTCGTAGTTCCAGCAATTCCTCTAAAAGCACCACCCCTTCCTCCAGAAATAGTGCTGATCTTGAACGCGTGGCCTCTTTTGAACAGCCTAGCCAAATACCACAAAATTCGGGCCAATCAGAAATCCGCAGACCTACGCACAAAGCGGAGACCGTGGCACCAAAGACTCCCGCACTGCAATCAGCCCCTTCTGCTGCTGTTTCTGCCAAAAGCAGTGCTCCGGAAATAGACCTTCTTGGACTAGGCTCTCAAGAGCCCTTGACTCGAGCACAAAGGTTCAAGCAGGATTTGCAGCAAGAACAGACATATGTGTCGCCTTCCAGACGCAGACATCAACCTCCGGCACAGCCAAAATCTGTCCCTCGACCAGCAATCTCAGGACCCTTGAACACATTTGCACAATCCGACTACGAAACACACAAAGCAAAGGGAGGAGAAACATTTGCAGCGGGAGATTATGATAATGCGTTGAACGCATACACAAAGTGTTTGCAAAGCTTGCCCGAGAAGCATGAACTCAGAATCGTGATCACGGCAAATCTTGCACTTACTGCCATCAAAATCGGTAACTACCGCCTAGCTTCTGAGAAGTGTGTAGAGGGTTTGGATCTTGTGGGTGAGCACGCGGGAGATCAAGACTGGATCATTAATGAGAAGCCCATCAAGTACTGGTTTACGAGGCTCTTGGCCAGAAAGGCGGAAAGTTTGGAAATGCTTGAAAACTTCTCAGCATCTTTGGAATGCTACATGCTTTTGATAACAAAATATGGGGTCAACGATAAAAAGACTATGGATGCAAAGAGGAGAGTAAACAATATTGTAAATCCACCAAAACAAACCTCGAAACCTGCTTCGAAGCCCTCCCCACTGGCCTCGACTGCATCCTCAAAGAACACGGCTGAAGTTAACAAGATCAAAAGTCGTCATATTGAGGAGAAAATTCAAGAACAACAAAAGTTCCAGTTGCATGATGCAGTCCAAGAGAGAATCCAAAAATGGAGTCATGGGAAAGAAGACAATTTAAGAAGTTTGCTCATGTCTCTTAGTGATGTTCTACCCCTGCACCTCGGATTCCCATTCATCACAAACAAAAAGATCACTATTAATGACTTGATGCTCACTAAAAAGGTGAAGGTGAACTACATGAAAGTGATCAGCAATATCCATCCAGACAAATTGGGCGGATATCAGCTCGAAGATCAGATGATTTGTCAAGCTGTCTTCGTTGCGTTAAACAAGGCATGGGACGCATTCAAGACACAAAATAACATTGCATAGGTGGAATAGAATCAGATAAATAGAACGTTATACAAAGACAGATAAACAGAAGTAATTTTATATTTTAGTCAGGTTTCGAGATTTTTAAATGAACCTTATTCTTCGAAAGCTGAGCTCAGGTACCTCATTAAAATAATAAAGAATAAAGTCGCATTTGTAGTGTGAAGTTGTGAAAATGCGGATGTAAACACTGGAACTGACACCGTTTTTGAATTAAAAATATTCACGATTCTTCATCTTCCGATAATTTGAAAACTTGAAGAGAAGATGCAAAAACAAAAAAAAATACTCCGATACCGGGAGTTGAACCCGGGTCTGCTCGGTGAAAGCGAACCGTGCTAACCGTTACACTATATCGGACGATTGATTCTTGTTAAGAATGTAAATGATCTATATCATAGTAGTTTAAACTTTAAAGACTTCTCTAAAATCTTTAGTTTTTTCAACTTTTTCCTCATCATATGGCATCTAATACAAGTTTTCAGTATGAAAATACTTAAAGTTGAGCCTCCTACGGCCCTGAAAGGTGTGGATTTGAAAGTTGAAAAGTATGTGTAATTGCCGAATTCCTGAGGCCATATGGTGTCATTTTTGAGCTCTGGACCGAGTTCCAGGGGCTTCGAGAAGACTGGATTGTGTCTTTAAAGAAAAGTGTATGAATCTCTTGGAACAAGCATTAGACCAATGCAGAGGATATTCTGTACATGGTAAGTTTTTGCAATGCAGTGTTTCTTTTCCATGCCTCTTTTGTTTCAGCACGATTTTTTCACTACACGAATGAAGTGAGATTTAACAGAAAACAAGACATGATTATGTCAGGCAGAAACAGATTTGTGCAATTAGTTAGGCTCAAAACTACTCCATGCGGCGTGCCGCAAAACGGAATGTGGGGTTGTTTCACGCGACGCGACAGTACAATACCGAGCATAAACAACAACTCCAACAAGGCGTAAATCTTTTTTTGCCTCATATAACCTCATAAAAAATTCCAAATATAAATAAGCGGTTCATGCTCTTCCAAGGCTGGAATTTCTTTATTGAGGAACTCCCAGGGCAGAAATATAACAGCATAAGCCTTGTGACCTGCACATAGACCACTGAAACCTGGCCTGGCACGCCCACACGCTCGAAACCGGTCGAATCGCTGTTTGACCCTGATGGAAAGACCCGTGTATTTCAGCAATGTGTGCTACGAAATTGCACACATTATTCAATATTTTCATCTTCACTCATAACAAAAACATCACAGTTTAAATTTTCAGCAATCGATGGTGAACCTTTTAAGAATTAAATATAAGTTCAGACCACATAACTCCGGCTAATATAGAAGCCCGGCGGCTTCCGAACCGTGGCAAATGGGCGGGACGTGAGCATCTATATGCCTGAAAAGCCAGGCTGTACCAGAACACGGGCCGAAAATGCATGCGAGAAAAAATAAAATGGGGCAGTTCTGCATATGGCTGAGCAGTGCCTTCGTGAAGGATTTTTCCAAATACTACCCCCAGAACCTTAAGCCTGTGATCTGCCCCTCACGAACTCAAATCTAATAAAAATTTTGCCTTTCTTTTTGTTGCTCTTTTTTTTTCTTTCATTTCAAAACACAAAAACGAGCATACATTCCCGTCTCATCATATTTATATCACCGATTGTTTTTAATTACGTGATCTGATCCCTGCACCTACCTTTTTTCCTTTGAAGTAGAGATCCAACAAAATCAACATAAACAAAAATCATAATGGCCGTTTTCAGATCAGCGTCCAAAAATCAGCAGCCCGAGTACCAGCCTCATCATCCAGAAAACAGTAAGTTGGACGGCTCAAATATACACGATCCTATTTTAACGGCAGTCAACGAGGCGCAGCCATTTGAAGAAGCTAATCAGGCACAATTTACTAGAAAACAATCGTATTTATCGCAAGAGAGTGGCGACATAAAGGATGTTTTTGGAAACAAGATTAGACAGGCAGATGTACTGAACCCCACGCGGAGCAGAAACGAGCGGCCTTTGGACACTATCCGGTCGTTTGAGTATGCTATTACTGGCGATATGTCGTACAGAGATCAGCTCGAGAGTGACCGCCTTGGTTGGGGTTTCCACGAGGATTTTCCTCACCAAAGCTTGCACGCAAGCTCTGTTGATCCCCTGCAACTCGACGGCTATTCTCGTCCTGTGGCTTCTTTCAGTGGCGCTAATCAGCAGGTTTACCAGGCTGCTAACTATAGTGCGTCTTCGTTGAAACCAGAGGTGAAGAAGAAGAAGGGTTTGTTTGGAAGAAAGAAGTAAGATAAATTACAACTTTAAAATTCAATGTGCCCTTGGATATACGGTTTTTTAAAGCTGATTCTCGGAAGAAAACCACTCGGTCTCTCGAATCGCTAAAATTACCACAAACGGAATTCGTTCGACTCCCGTTCAAGTATCTTTGGGTCTATGCCCAAGGTGAGAAGTATAATTAGCAGGCTATTCTCACATGACTTTCTGTTCATTCTTAAATAGATTAAACTTTGTTTTTATTAGTAAAAATTGTTTCCTTACCGTGCGTCGTGGAAGGTATTCTCCCCACGCGCTATTTTTATCACAGCTGGGTTTTGAGCATGGCACAAGATTGTTTCAAATTATGCGCGCCAAGCATGCGGTGGTCTAAAGCCATAATGCAAAAAGAATAAAAGAAAATCTAAGCTAGCTTTAACTTTGAAGTGATATTCCTTAATGTATATCTTTTTTAGAAAACAATCGGAGACTTTAGGTACCTCTATTTGTGGAAAAAGTAAATTAAAGGGGCAAAAATAGGACAATTCTTGTTTGAAATCTTGGGTAAGGTCGGCATTTTTTTATCTTGGCCGGGCAACAGCAAACACAGAGGCGGAGTCGCCGTACTTAGTCACGCCAAATTATCACCAACTTATTGAAAAAAAAAATGAAAAAAGCTTTTATACAATGAAACTTTCACAAAAAAAAAAGAAAAACTTAATTTCGATCTGCAATTTTTAAGATCTGTCTTTGGTAACGGCGGGTAAGAAAACAAAGGGGGGAAGAGAAAAACACTTCAGCCGCTTTTTGCAGCAGGCCTCATACTGAACTCAAACAACAAACAAAAGGCGTGGGGCGCGGATCGGAGCATCCTGCATTACATGCGCGCGACGGGTTTCTGTCTATCAGCCATTTCAGCATGAAACTCTAAACTAGTGCCTCACCCTTCCTTCGTGTGTATAAAGTAGAAACACATTCCGCCAAAAACACGCCGGTGGAAATGGACCTGCAAATTCCGCAAAACTCGCAAGACTCGCAACTTCCGTCTGCCCTGGCTAACATGAATGCCGCCACCGTCGCTGACCATCATCACCCTCCTCAGCCTTCACACAGTAACATGGGCCCCGCAGGCCAGGCGCCCGTGAGCCCCGTGAACCAGGTTGCATTCAATGTTTCGGACCACTACCAGATCCTAGAAGTGGTTGGACAGGGTGCGTACGGCGTGGTGTGTCTGGCCATCCACAAACCAACACAGCAGAAGGTGGCAATCAAGAAAATCGAGCCGTTTGAGCGGTCGATGCTTTGCTTGCGCACACTTCGTGAGCTCAAGCTCCTCAAGAACTTCAACCACGAAAACATCATCAGCATTTTGGCCTTGCAACGGCCAAGCTCATACGAGACATTCAACGAAATCTACCTCATTCAAGAACTCATGGAGACCGACTTGCATAAAGTGATCCGCACCCAGAAGCTCTCGGATGACCACATTCAGTACTTTATTTATCAGACATTACGTGCGCTAAAAGCGCTTCATTCGGCTAACGTGCTTCATCGAGACTTAAAACCTTCAAATTTGCTATTGAATGCCAACTGCGATCTCAAAATTTGCGACTTCGGCTTGGCTCGATCTGTAGCTTCCTCGGAAGATAATTTTGGCTTCATGACCGAGTATGTGGCTACAAGATGGTACCGTGCGCCGGAGATCATGCTCACTTTTCAAGAATACACCACAGCAATTGATGTGTGGAGTGTAGGATGTATATTAGCAGAAATGTTGAGTGGAAGGCCGCTTTTCCCTGGTAGGGATTACCATAACCAATTGTGGCTCATCATGGAAGTTTTGGGCACACCAAATCTGGAAGACTACTATAATATCAAGCTGAAGCGGGCGCGGGAATATATCCGGCTGCTTCCGTTTTGTAAGAAAATACTGTTTGGCGAGTTGTTCCACCAGATTCCTAATATTAACCCTATGGCCCTTGATCTCTTGGAACAACTTCTTGCATTTAACCCCACCAAGAGAATCACCGTGGACAAGGCATTGAAACACCCTTACCTCGAATTGTACCACGATCCAAATGACGAGCCGACATGCCCGCCTATTCCCGAGGATTTTTTCGATTTTGACCGCCGCAAGGACGAGTTGTCTGTGGGGGAATTGAAGCGAATGTTGTACGAAGAGATCATGAAGCCGTTGTAAGTACATGTGAACCCCGAAAGGGTAGCAATACAAACATTAATACCCAGATGAAATTCACATGTAAAGATCCAAAATAATGAAAGAGAATAGAAAACAAAGAAAAAAAAAAAAAAAAAAAAAAAAAATCCAAAGACCGGTCTTGAAATGTATCTTAGTCTAACTGATTTAGCTCGCGATCTCTACGCGGGTTATTAATAGCATTGTGGGGGAGTGAACTAAAAACACTGACAGTGGGTAGGAAAAACTTGTGGTCGTGTGTAAACCGCGTTTTGAGGGCTCAACTTCCACGCAAGCGACATGTGCGCGACACCTAAATCAGAAAACAGAGGTATCACCCAACACTAGAAAAGCTGTAATTCTTTTGTCGAACTCAAATAGAGAAAGGGGTTGTCGCTACAAAAAAAATAAATAATTAATAATGAGACTCGTCGCTTTGTGGTTTTTCCTTGCGGCTCTTGCTAATGCCCACACGGCGTTGTTGCCGCCCTATGGAAAACAGTGTTTTTTCGAGAACTTGAAGAAAAACGACGTGTTGTCCATCAGTTACCAGGTTGGATCCAGAGACCCTGGAAACTCTGAGCAGTATGTGGTTGATTTTTTCATTATTGGCCCCAACGAAAGGATCGAAAAGTCGGTTTACGACCGGGACCACGGCGATGAAACGTTGACCGCAGAAATGGACGGAAAGTACCAGTACTGTTTCTCGAACGAAAAGACGTCGCGTGTTGATTTGGACGTTTCTTTTAATGTGCATGGTGTGGTGTATATCGATGTTAACGACCCTGCGCTGGACTCTTTGGATTACTCGATTCTGCGCTTGAACCAATTGACCAGTGATGTCAAAGCAGAACAGAATTATTTGGTCATTAGAGAAAGAACCCACAGAAACACCGCCGAGTCCACAAACTCGCGTGTGAAATGGTGGTCTGTTTTCCAGATCATTGTCGTGGCTTTGAACTCTTTGTTCCAGGTCTACTATTTGAAGAGGTTTTTCGAGGTGCGCTCCGTGGTGTAAATATGATAGGGCGGGTGTTCATATGTTCATAGTAACAAGAAGCAAAAATAAAAGAATAAGAATAAGAAAAAAAGCTGATAAAAATCAAAACTTTCGTATTGTCTCGGTTGGGTTTGTTTTGTACTGATGTCTGCCTGCGCAAAGGTAGGTGTAGCTGGTAACTCAATCCACTATTTCCATATGATACGAATTGACTTTCTTTTCCATAACTTTTCGTAACTTTCAAATCAAAGGTTTAAATTTTTCGAACAGCACTTCACTATAAAACTAGATCTTGAAATGGCTCGGCTTGAATTCACGTTGATACTTGTGCAGAATGCACTCTTTCATAAAGCACGATGACAATCGAAAAATATCTATATAGCCACAGTTCAAGGTATCTGAGACTCAACTTTAAAAGTGGAACTGTGTCAATATAATGAGATAAATTGTGTCATAAATATTGAAGATCTGGAATAACACAGTATCAGTATATCACCATTACTAATTTTACTAAGCAAGAGTGCGCACGTGACCGTGGCTCAAGCGGAGAAATCCCAATTGGGAATCATTTCCGTCCGAAGAAGCCAACGCCGCAATAATGCAACAGTGGCGACCCAAACCTTTGCCGTAATTGATTCTGTATAAAAGATATGCTTGGTTCCTTTAATTCCCCCGTTTTCTCAATCTATTTGATACCAACTTTTGCTTTTTTCATTGCCTATTCTCTCGAAAACTTTACCTTGTGAGATCCATAGAAGCACGCACATAAAAAAGACAGAAATGGCCAGCAATACTAATTCAGTGGCCTACTTAACAGCTGTTGGTGCTCCACTTTCCATCAAGGAAACTTCAATTCCAGTACCAGCGGCTGACGAAATTGTGATTGAAAATAAAGCAATTTCGCTCAACCCAATTGACTCGATTATTGCAAAGTCCGGCTTTCTTGTGCGTGAATTCCCCATCATTTTGGGTATGGACAGTGCTGGTGTTGTGGTTTCTGTTGGTGCTGAAGCAGCCGAATCTTTTGCAATTGGCGACCGTGTGTTTGCATTGACTGAAAGTCTCTTCTCGCCTAATCAAGATAAAGGAGGATTCCAGAAATACTCTGCGGTAAGAACACTTACCACGGGGAAAATCCCGCAAAATGTCTCGTTTGTCGAGGCCTCGACATTCCCCTTGGCCCTTTTAACTGCTGCTGACGCCTTGTTTAAAAAAGAGCATTTGGCGCTTGACTTCCCCGAAGTTCCAAAAAAACAGGAAAATGGGAAAACCATATTGATCTGGGGTGGTGCCTCTAGTGTGGGTGCAAACGCTATCCAATTGGCTATTGCTGCTGGGTACCGTGTAATTTCCACAAGCTCGGAACAAAATGCAGAGCTTGTACGTGGTTTAGGCGCTGCAGAAGTTTTCGACTACCGTAAACTGACAGTGGTAGAAGACATTGTTGCTGCACTTTCAGGTGAGAACTTTGCCGGCACTTTTTTGGCAGCTGCCAGCGGACAATCTTTTGAGCAAGCAGCTAAAATTACCAAGGCACTTAAGGGAGTCCAGCACGTTGTGAGTGCGCCTTTATATCCAAAGGATTTCAAGGCAGATGTCGAGCTCACTTGGACCAATCTTAGTATTGCTGACTACCCAGAGGAGGGTCGTCAAATCGCCAAACATTTATTCGGAAAATTTCTCCCCCAGGCTTTGGAAAACGAATCCTACAAGGTCATCCCTGCCCCGAAGGTTGTGGGTAGTGGCATTGAAAAAGTACAGGAGGCCTTGGATACCATGTCCGCAGGCGTCTCCGCTACGAAAATTGTGGTTGAGTTGTAAGCCGATCCGAAGTATTTCTTTTTTTCTATTCACTACAATTTGTAAATAACAGACAAATATACATAAGTTTTTTTTTTTTTTTTGATTGTTTTTTGTTATCTCAAGTATAGAATTTAGCTACTAATTTTAAAGCTGCCCCCTCCCCCCCCCCCCAGTAAATGGGACAAATTTCTTTTCAAGTCTTTCACTCCTCTCAGGGAAAAAAATGATTATGTAAAAATAATCTTTTTTCGGTTATCAAATATCATTGAAATTTCGTTTCAAACTTTGAACATTTTTATACTAATTATTAATCGTCGGATGAGATTTCTAATTTTCATTTTACTTGAGCCAATACTCGATTTTCAAGATCACGATAACCAGTACCAAAAAAACACGAGACTTGTAGCCTGAGAAGTAAATCAAGTACTTAGTAAATTTGGTATCAATTTTTCAGATAAAATAATTTTTCTAGGAAATCATACTGATTTTACGAGTTTATTCTGTCACTATAATCATAGATCAAGTGCGTATCTCGAGGACCGCGTCAGATCGAGCAATCTGTTCAGGCGCGTTGAGCAGATAAGACCGAGCCACCAATTAAAGTCATTAAGAATCTTCTTTCACACCGATTTGAATTTCAGAAGCAAGATTTGAGTTATTCAAATTTAACCAGCTAAATGGAATAAAACAGTTGATTTATTCAGAAAAATTATACGTCGTAAAAAAAGCCAAACTTTGGGTAATCACTCGGCTAAAGCTGACACTGTTTTTGAATTCGGCCTGTGTGCATAGAAGGTTACATGACGCATCGCGAAGCCTTTCCTTGAGTTTTTTCGGGCCAGTGATCAAATGGTGCATAGTCCACAACAATATTTCAATTATTACTATGTAATATTTATAAGTTGGAAGGGAGCCCATAAAACTTGTTGATATTTTGGAGAAGAAAATGAAAAATTAACTGAATTGATGAGTTTATAGGCAGGCTGAAGGAGGCTCATGCACGAGCCTCAAAACCTCCGGTGCTCTTATGAAAACAAAAGAAGAACATAAATATACTTTTATACCTCGCAAAGCTAACATCTATAGATGTAATTTTCCGATCTAGCCTCTCATATTATTCACAAGATTTAAACGAAACTTGGGTCACAAAAGATCTTTTGTAACTGCACACATATCAATTGGGTTCGCCGCTCGTCATAATGTGCATTTAATCTGCACGATTATGCTTCAAGTTTAAGCGGTCCTTTGGAAAATAAGCATGCAAAAGCGGCTTTATTAGAGCCACACGCTATTCGAAATGCAGATCGGCCTGGTGAAAACAACAAGAATATTTCGGAGGGAGATAAGGATGGTTATCATCCGAGATAATATAAATACCAGTATTCTCCCCGGTTTTGAAGCTGTGCAAAAAAAAAAAAAGAAAAAAAAAGGAAAGTAGAGTCCATTGAATTCCAAAGATGGGGCCTGCTCATGAATTTCCCAGCCACCGGAAAAATATTAGTGTTTCAAGTATCCTAGCTTTCTTTTTCGTGATGGTGACATCTGCTGTTGGTGTTTTGGCGGACTCTGGTTATAACGGCACGTTGCTTAGATTCGACAACATGGATTCTGCCATTGAAACCATCACTCAGTATGCCGCGTATGACCCGAATGTCACCGACTACCTCGTGTCAGTAAACGATAAAATCATCGGTATTTCAAATTTTACTTTCGATTTCTCCTCTAATCTTACCAAGAGACTTCCCACAGGCATCGGTCCCACCTCAAGATCTTGGACACAGTACCAAACTGCGCAACAGGGTACTTGGTGGTCGCAATGGTACCCAGCGTCTTGCGTACACGGAAATGAAAAGTGGCGCGGTCAAAAAATTTACTACTTGGTGACCTCCAGAACTTCTTACAGTGCTAGTTGGGACGACGGCTTCAATCTTGACTTTGGTATTGCCTCTGCTGCAAATACCGGTCACACCGTGACGCAAACAAATAGCCAAGCATATACATATACATATTTTGTAAATCTTGGCAATTGTGGTCAAGTTTGGCAGCAGCAATTGGTAGTATGGCAAGACCAACAGAGTCAAAATTGCCGAACAACAATGACTGGTTACGTGTGCGATTCTTGGTCTCCGTATTTCAGAGGAAACTTGCCTGTTAATAATGGCCAGAAATTCTCCTGGAGTCTTGGGTGTGGAAACATGGACTATAACAGTTGCGGCGGTGGAGACTGAGTCACATTTTATGAGAGACATATAATATCTAATATTTCTAAGTAATTTCGAAAATAAATTTCACAAGCAATCAGCAAAGCTTGCCCCAAAGTTTGCCAATATCAAAATACGAAACAGTTATATTTAGATTCTTCGACACTTGAGCCTTTAGCACGAAAAATGCGATATTTAACGGTATAGATAAATGTAGATGTAAAATTAGTTCTAAGTAGAAATTGCTAAAACCACTGGACTAAAGATTTGTAAAAATCATGTCGATTGCCTCACAGTCCTCTGATAATTATTCGCGACCTCGGATAAGAGGAAGTATTGTGGACTCCACATTGCTGTCGTATAAGCGAATTCAAGCCTGGAATTTTGAAACTTCAATTTTCAGCTCCTGTAAGAATACATTGTTGGATTTCACATCTCACACTCTTTTTCAAACAAATATCGGGTGGATTCGGGTTGCCAATTCGTCCCCGCAGTCTTGATTTCTCCCCCTCAGATCCTTATCCCCGATGACTCTTTCCCCTCGCCCCACTGTGTGCAGCACCCTCAAAAATCCGGGGGTAACTTATATCGGCAATCTGCACCATCCCCGTCAGAGGAGGTGAGACGAACAAAAGACTTTCCATTAGGAACCATACACAAACTCCCAAAAAAGCGCCCAAATTATTTATAAAAGATGTCGAAATTTTTCACCGAAGTCACTGAATTGCCACCCGACCCACTTTTCGGACTCAAGGCCCGTTTCAATGCCGATTCGAGATCCGATAAGGTTGACTTGGGAATTGGAGCATACAGAGACAACAGCGGCAAGCCATGGATTTTGCCTGCAGTGCGTGCGGCCGAAAGGAAGTTGCTTGAATCTGAGGGCTACAATCATGAGTATTTGGGTATTTCCGGACACGAGCCATTTTTGACCGAGGCCGCCAAGGTCATCCTCGGTAATGACCTGCGGGCGATCGCCGAGGGCACGGTGGTATCGCAACAATCGTTATCGGGAACCGGTGCTTTACACTTGGCAGGTACTTTTTTGAAACAGTTTTTTGCCGGTAACCATACTGTGTACTTGTCGAAACCTACTTGGGCCAACCACAACCAGATTTTCTCGTCCTTGGGCTTGAATGTGGCCACATACCCATACTGGGATGCCCAGAACAAGAAGTTGGACGTTGCTGGCTTTGTTCATGCCATTGAAACTGCTCCTCAAGGTTCAATCTTTTTGTTGCACGCATGTGCACACAACCCCACGGGCTTGGACCCAACGGCACTGGAGTGGAACACCATCTTGAGCGCAATTGCTAAGCACAAGCATTTGCCATTGTTTGACTCTGCTTACCAAGGGTTTGCCTCAGGTAACTTAGATAAAGATGCCGCGCCAATTAGAGAGGCCATCAACCTGGGCGCTGTCGAATCTCCAATTCTCATCTGCCAGTCGTTTGCCAAGAACGTTGGTATGTACGGTGAGCGTGTTGGTGCGTTACACGTTGTTTTACCTACAAGCGAGCCCAAGGCCACTACCGAGGCTTTAAAGCGCGCCATCAAGAGTCAGTTGAACAAGTACACGCGGTCGGAAATCTCGAATCCACCTGCTTACGGTGCCAAATTGGTGGCAACGATTCTCACTGACGCCTCTTTGCGTGCGCAGTGGGAGCAGGACTTGATTACGATGTCCTCGCGGATCATCAAGATGAGAAACGACTTGAAGTCGCGCTTGATCGCGTTGGGAACTCCGGGTACGTGGGACCACATCACCAACCAAACGGGAATGTTTTCGTTCACGGGCTTGAACCCAGAGATGGTGGCTCGCTTGGAGAAAGTACACGGTGTTTACTTGGTCAGTTCTGGTAGAGCCAGTGTGGCAGGTTTAAATGACGGTAACGTCGAGAAGGTGGCCAAGGCAATTGACGAGGTTATCCGTTACGACGTCAAGTCGAAATTGTGATTGCCATTTTTAGACATGCGCAGTGTTTCCTCTGATAATAGGTAAATAATGTTTGAGGGCCAGTATGTAGACTCAATATCCCCATGCAGAATCCCCGCAATGACAGTTAAAACAAACTACTTGAATCCTTCTTGGTTGTATCACAAGTAAATTCCACGCATACGTAAAGAAGATCTACAAGTCGACGCTAATACTGATTATGCATTACTTGTTATATAATGTTTTTGATGGCGAGTAAAGAGAACGAAAGGAGTTTACTTTCTTCTGAAAGAGCAGCCCTCGGTCAACTTGGCCTTACCACCGGTAGGAGTGCACAACACAGTGGCGCAGTTGTCACAGGTGACAGCGGTTTGTGCGTGGGAGAAAACGGTGGTGATGTTCAAGCAGCCTTGACACTTGACGTCCATGAAGTAAGATCTTGGGGATTGGACCAAGGTCTTCAATTTGTGCTGTTGGGCCTCAGTGGCTGGGTTAGGGTGCAACAAGTCTTGAACTAAAACCTGGAGAGTTTGTTAGTATTTATTTTCATGTAATTCGTGGTTTTTTCTTGTGCTGAAAAACAAAAACAAAGAAACAGAACACAAAACGTGTGATGGACGCGAGCGAAATGTTGAGCGACGTTGAATGAAGGTTTTAAAACGTATCATGAGAATATCGGGGGAAGGAGATGCACAAGTACAAAATAAGGAAAAATAAAAATGGAAACACGCAGTTCGTCAAAAGATATTTCAAGCACTTCGGCCACGAATCAGACTCTTACTTAATAAAACGCATGCAAAGTTTTCAATTTGTTCATGAGATATGGAGTAAAATCGTTTTATCCATCTTAAAAACGATACATGGATATGGCATATTTGCAAGGTATGGACCAACAAGGTCAAATAGGGGTCTTTTTTAATCGGGAAAAGCGGACTATCATCTTTATGGGCCGCTCAACACTTTGGTTTACACGCTCATGCACATCAAGGGTTGACGGGGGGACATACCATTTCTGTCTATGTGTGTAGGTAAAATCGGAGCAGGTTCACGAAAAAGATGTGATAATTTTTTTCACTACTGGGTGCGAACGAAAGCGCGGCCTGCACATACTCCTGTCTCGGCTGAGAGTTTTTTGCCTCTCGCAGTTAACATAAAAATTTGCCTCTGGTTGGCTGAGGAGGTCCGGGTGTTTTTACCCTACTCCCGCGCTTCCGTCTCTTACAGCCGGCGCTCTTAATAGAAGATCACGTGCGGGGCGTGACAGCGTTTTTTCTCCTTGTTAAAGATTAGATTCTCATGGTCAAGTTTACTTTTCTTCAGGGGTGATGAAAATTAATGATATTTTAATTAAGTTTATTTCTTGCGATTATTATTTTAAGGTTTTTTTTCTTTTTTTGAAAGAGAAAGTTGCTTTGTTTTACCGCCTTTATTTCTTTTCCAGATAGCCACCGATCAACTCTGGCTGCGAAAGACTGATCTTCAAATAAGAACAATACTTTCTAATTCTTTCGATGTTAGAGGAAAAGATGAGTAGAAGAAAATAACCTTGCTGAGCCAACCTCTTTTTTAACAAAAGTTTTCAAAAAACTTAGGATTAATCGATTTAATTTGGTGTAATCCTTCATATCTCTGGGGCCTACATACCAATTGTTATGGAAACAAACAGAGAATGACACACTCTTAAAATAAGCTTTTAAAAAACATTGAATTCTGCATTTTTCTGTATATACCAACCGCACCAATGACACCGTCACCAAGCAACGACATTCACCGACCGTAACAGCCACTCGCCATGGCATCACACTCCCTCTTCCGGTAATTCTTCCAGTGCTTTAACTATCTAAAACTATGAAGGCCCTATATAAAATTGATGATGGCGCGTGTAGTATGTAAAGTAGGTCGCAAAACCGACATTGACGAGAATAATACGTTCATTGAAATTTCCATTAAGGGGCGCAATATTATCGAACTCAGGCGCATTAAAAACAACTTGCCAAATAATCTCAAGTTTCGCCCACATATACATATACAGTCGTCTTCTACATCGCTCGAAATGACTCGCCACAGTCTCAAAATATACTTACGCACGATAGGAATCACGCACGATTCAAAGCACCTCAGAAAGGCACTTTTAAAATGCGTCATGCAAGGGCTGGTGTAGCTGTTCTTTTTTGTTATTGTCAAGGAAGGAACTATTGTCGCTCCTTCGATTGATTGGTAAGGATGCAGTGAGGCAATTGATAATACAGAATAATGCAGTTTGGTAATTTGGTTCACCCGAGGATGAAAATTAGAATACACACCCTTCACGAAAAAGGCGTTCGATATTTGCATGCAGCGTTGAGATGACACGAAAAAATGTCCACATTTATCTCAGCCGCAAGCTATCTGTATTCACTTATTTGGTACCTCTCTTGGCTTTTCTTGGTGGAGTAACAGGTCTGCTGTTTCCCACGCTGCCTGGAGGTGGATATCTTGGCTTTTTGTCAGCGGGCTTCAAGATTTGGAACGAGCACAATAAGCTCTCGTCCACACTCATCATAGCACCTGCGTTGTCAAATTCACCGCAATAGTTTGGCGCAGAGAATAAGGTCACCAATTGTCTTTTGGAGAAAAATTCGTAACCATCTTCAACGACTTGATGGGCTCTACAGATCAAGTCCATGTCGTGCTTTTGTAAGAATCGCGAGACCACATCGGGTCCGAATGTGAAGGAGACACCACGGTCGTTCTCCGACCAACCAGCGATATCTTTGTCGGGATCAGACCACAACAAGTCACACAACAAACCAACATCGGGTATATCCGTTGGTCTCATGACTCTTCTGATTTGTTCCATTGAGTTCAAGTCGGGGGACAAACCACCATGCATCGTGAAGATCTTCTCATCGATGATGGCAGCAATAGGCAAACAGTTGAAACAATCAGTGAAAGTCTTCCACATTTTGATGTTATATCTTCTTTTGCACTCGTCGTAGAAACCGTAGATACGGTTAATCGAGGCACACTCGTGGTTACCTCTCAAAATAAAGAAGTTTTCAGGGTACTTGATCTTGTAGGCTAACAATAAGCAGATAGTCTCCAAAGATTGTTTTCCTCTGTCGACATAGTCACCCAAGAACAAGTAGTTGGCTTCTGGGGGAAATCCACCATATTCAAAAAGACGCAATAGGTCGTAGTATTGACCGTGGATATCACCACAAATTTTGATTGGGGCTTCCAATTCCAACAAGATCGGTTGTTGGATGAAGATTTCTCTTGCTTTAGTACAAAGGAAACGGATTTCGTGTTCCAATAAAGTGACCTGTTTTCCAGGTCTGGAGCCTCTCACCTCCAACAATCTGTCGACAATAGAGTCGATGTCGGCTTCTTGATGTTCAGACATAGTGGGTTTTTTAGTTCAAAAGTTGCTATTTGCTCAGATGAAATGGTGCTTCGATTTATTTTTTAATGTTTTTCTTTCGGATCTGAAATCAAGAAAAGAAAAAAAAAAACAAAAAGCAAAAAATAGAAAGTGACACAATTACCGAAAGTTTAATCTGGTAAAATAGGCAAATTTATTTCCGATTTAAAATATTGTGTGTTGAGTTTTGTCGATGGAATTCTTTTGAACACGAATACCAAATGCCGCCCGGATTAAAAAGAGTCGAGCTTAAAAAAGTTGCCGCTGTTCTGGAAAAAAAAAATAGCCCAAGGTAAAACCACACGTGGATTGATGTTAGTTTTCAAGGAGTAAAAGGTGGCGACGCAAGGAGCCCTAGGGTGGTGTTTGTAGCAGGAGGGGAGTTAAGACAACGAAAAGAGAGAAGTTGACAAGGCAATAAAGTGCCAGGATTGTTTGGGAGCGCAGAGTGGGTGAGCAGCAATTAGGGGATGAAGAGACGCGACATTTTCGCCTTTTTTTTTTTTGTTTCCATTTCTTTTATTTTGGGGAATGCGACATTATTTCGATGGCAAGGGCGCGGGGGTAGTCACTTATTTGCAGCCTTTAAATAAACGCTCATTTCTATAAATGTGCATGCATTTAAAACTTGAGCCGATTGAATTGTTACCTTGAAAGACTTCAAAGAGGCGATCTTTCCACGTACTAGTGATCAGGTTTCTTCTTTCTCACACACATTTTTTTTTTTTCCACCTGTTGGAAACTCAGAAGGGTTTGAATAATCACATGGGTCATGTGTGTGTGTCACGTGAGAAAACGAGCTTCCAAGAGAAGAAATTCTCAATGAGCAAGGATAATAAACTTTATACTTTCGTATAGAAGTGAGAAGAAATTTGTTGCTAAGAAAGACCATCATACTTATCAAAGTCATAATATCACTTTTAGACGATGATTAAAATGTCGCTTTACACTCATAAACGCCGTGTTCCTAATCTGACTTAGCCGGCTGGCACAATGGTGGCGGGTTGTCCCTTACACGCGGTAAAAGATATGCGACATTTTATCCTGCATATGCGCACACGAAAGGTGGTGTTTTGTTTGTTGCCCAGCTAAGAAAACGCCCGAAAATATTTGCGCCCCCGCCCGATTCTGGCCGGGATCCGGAAATACCTATGGCCCGAAGTGCGCTTGCAACCAATCTTGCAGCAGCGCTAATGTTCTCAAGTTTATGAATCAGATGATCTCCCATTTTTGTCACACTTTTCATTTCCTTCATTGGGTGGTATCAGCATCATGAAGTTTTGTTCAAAATTCTTGATTCTTTTGATTTTTGATTATGACTTGAAGTAATCTTTTCTTGAATTAGAACTAAAACAGCGAAACGCAACTCCTACTTATCAATTAACAAGTATCGTCAAGCGTAGAAAGGTCCAGCGACAAGATTAAAAACGAGCATACAATACTTAAGATATATCTTTGACCACGCCGATTAACTCCCGCGTCACCTCGATTCATATAAAAGTCGGTCCATTAAATAGAGAAACGTGTTTGTCAATTACTTTTCTTTGACCGGGGCTGCTTGATTAGTACATGTGGGCAAGTCGAGCCATAAAGCCTTTTTACAGTTCGCTTGGACAAAGGAAATTTTGGCTGTAATATTTCGTAAAAAAAGGTTTCCGTGTGAAACAGCAGCAGCAAAATAATTCTAAGTGGTAATATTCATCAATCGCATCGAGGTTTCTCTCAAACACACAGCGTTTTCTTTTAATTTCTTCTAGTTTGGCCTGAAACAGAAGTCAATGATAAGACAGTCTATCCAGAAAAAAAAGGAAAGCTTTGAACGATTTCCAAATAATTATACTCAATTACAACCATGGGTTTCAATGAAAGAGAGCAATTACGCTCAAAGTTTAGAGTGCCGCAAACCATTTGCCCGGTGAAGAATAACTCATAGAAGAATTTCCAAAACAAGCTTTGAAAATTATCCACTCAAATTTTGATGAAGTTGATCCGAAACGATGCACACAATCAAATCTAGGCAAAGTCTTGCAAAAGAGTTAAATATATAATATTTGCATCCACTACGGCATCGGCGTCGTGCCCCCTCGCATCCACGGTCCCCCTAGAAAGAGTCACGTGACAAAATACCTGAGAATCGGCCTAATGATGGACCTTAGGCCAATTATCAATTATCAATTATCAATTTGAGTCAAAACAATAATTACAGAAAAACACAAATGTCGGCCCCTCCTTTTCCCAATGAGTATAGAAGCAGACAGGTGGCTGAATCCGATTCAAGGCCTTGCAGTATATGCTATAAACCAACAAGCACAGTTTTGTTAGCATCAAATAAGGCAGACCATTTCTATGTCTGCCTCTTGCACTTGAAAGATAAGAGTTTTGCTTCGCCTATTTTCCCCGAAACTTACACACAACTTTTGAACGACAGAACACGGCTAGAAGGAGAAGTGCGGCAAGCAAATAGTGTAGCAGATGCCAACCGGCCATATTCGTGGAATAAACTCATGTCTAATATTGGCTGGAGCGAATCGGCGCAGACCAAAGCAAAAGACGATTCTGGAGCCAAATCGGAAACGGAAACCGAAACAGCAACAGGAGCAGCAACAGGAGCAGAAAAGAACAAGAACAAGAACAATAAAACTTACGAGCAGTATGTGGCACAGGCAAACGAGCTTAAAAAGAAGCTTGCTGATGTTAACAGCTCGATTACTGGGTTCCAATTTAAACAATATGTGCTTGCAAAAGACGTCTACAGAATGAGAATCAACACCACTTTACAAGCAAAGAACCGCGTTCAAAAAGCAAAGCCGATTCAAGAAAATAACCTTAGTATAGCGTTCCCGTCAGTTCCCAAATCTGATATTAAATAAGTAAAATCTGCCTGATTTCTTCTGGTGCAGGCCACCAAAGATTAAGAACCCAAATAGAAAAAAGAAAAAAAGAAAGATATAATGTTGTAAGCAACTCAAATCCCACCGTAATTGACGGCTTTTTCATCAAACCAGTTCTCCCAATTACTGACAGCACCTTTCAACACAGATCCGCCAATAAATTCCATGTTACCCTCCAAGAAGTCAAACTTGAACGAAGAAGATCCAACCACCGCTTTCCAGAATTCGCGAGTAGATTCCTCTGTTCTGAATTTTTCCTGGTCATCATCCTCAATGTCATCATTATCAATTCCACTTCCGCCTCGGGCCAGACCACGAGCACTAATTTCGTCAGCAATAAGCTTGGCAAGTTCGTCCTCCAAAACTTGTTTGACCTTGTGCACAGGACGCGAGTCAAACAAGTCCTGTTTGTTGACAGCAAATAAGAAATCCACACCGTTGGGGTTCTTTTCTGTGAGAGTCAAAAGATGGAACAATTCTTTGGCCATCGCCGTGACTTTTTGTTCCTGGCCCAAGTTGACACTGGAAGAATCCACTACGTATATCACACCCTTAAGTTTGCCCACCGTGATATCTTCCAGAATCAATTTGCGCAAAAGTTGCGAGTGTTTCAAATGGCCCGGGTAATCAATAAGCTGGTATTGTTTCCGGATTGCCTGGCTGGCAAACGGGAGCCCGATCGATTCCACATTGGGCTCAAGCGACGAAACGGTGTTTGCCGGTTTTGCGTCTCTGTTTAACAATTTATAAAAAAGACTGGTTTTGCCGGCCCCATTTGCTCCCACAATCAAGTATGTGGGTTTATAGTAAGGCAGGCTAGACTTGGGGTTTCTGGCCGACGTGCTTTGGAGCTGGAACACCACAAGCAACAATATAAGGCCCACAACTGCAGCCAAGAGAATCTGCTGCACTTTGTCCATCTTTTTTTTTTTTAATTTTATTTTCCTATTATTTAGGTAGAAAGTTTTTGAGGTAAGTTTGAAAATACAGTAATGCCTTCAGACAAATCCGGCTTTGGTGATCTGCGGCCGAGACCACCATTGGAAATTCAAGAGGCGCGTCGTGCGCAGGAATATTCTACTGTGCTTATGCGGATAAGAGTCAAGTTTCTTCAAAATGGTGGAAGTAGGGAAAAGCTGAAAATTAAGTTTTATTCTCTACAGCAGCAGGATTTGTAAATTTCATATGAGTGATTCCATATTTTCATAATCCATTAAAATCGTGTCAAGAATTATGTGCGGACCTGATAAAGGGCTGCGAAATTAATGATACTAGAGTAGCTAATAAATAAAAAGATCCCGGGAACTAGGAAACAACACGTGGATTGAAGGTACTATAGAACAAGAGGAGGATGAGTTTAGAAAAGGGGGATAGGAAATTAGACGCCACATCACCAATTTTACTTAGTGACAATAGAAGCACCGTACTCTCTGGCCTTTTGCATCAACAATTGGTCAACCAAAACCAACGCAGCGACAGACTCCACAATTGGCACGGCACGAGGAGTGACCGAAGGGTCGTGACGGCCCTTGGCGGCCAAAACACCGTCTTGGCCATCGTAAGAAGCGGTGGGCTGCTCCTGCGAAATGGTGGCAGCAGACTTGAAGGCCACGGAAAAGTAGATGTTCTCACCGTTGGTGATTCCACCTTGCACACCACCGGAGAAGTTGGTTTTCGTTCTCAATCTGTTGTCGGCCTCGGAGAAGAAGAAGGCGTCATTATGCGCAGAACCGGGCATCGTGGTGCCGATAAATCCGGAGCCAAACTCAAAGCCCTTGGTGGCAGGCAACGACATCATGGCGTGGGCCAAGGTGGCCTCAAGCTTGTCGAAACAAGGCTCACCAAGTCCAACGGGGCAGTTTCTGATCACACACGTAACCACACCACCAATGGAGTCCTTGGCGTCTCTGTAGCGTTCAATTTCCTTCACCATTTGCTCTCTAACCGAGTCATCAGGGCACCGCACAGGGCCGACGGCATCGACCTGTTCTCTGGTGATTGTGTTCAAAACTTGCTGGAATTTCTCGTCACGAGGGTCTCTGTTCATCGAAACACCGCCAATCGACGACACGAAAGCGACAATTTCCACGTTGTTGGCCTTTTGCAACACTTTCTCGGCAATGGCACCGGCGGCAACACGGCCAATGGTTTCTCTGGCCGACGAACGGCCACCTCCAGAGGCAGACTTGACGCCGTATTTCTGAATATAAGTGTAATCAGCGTGCGAAGGTCTTGGGTAGAGATCGGTTTCCGAGTAATCTTTAGGACGGTGGTCCTCGTTCAAAACCAACATACCGATGGGCAGGCCAAGCGTGCGGCCGTGCTCGGTTCCAGACTGGATCTGCACCTTATCCTTCTCGTTTCTGGGCGTTGAAAGTGCCGATTGGCCCGGTCTTCTTCTGCTTAATTGTGGTTGAATATCGTCCTCAGTCAACTCGAGGCCTGGGGGACATCCGTCAACAATACAGCCGACCGATTTGCAGTGCGACTCGCCGTAGGTGGTCACACGGAAAATGTTACCGAACGAAGACATATTTTTATGAAATTTTATGTGTGTTTCTTTGTTTGTGATTTTTTTCGAAAGAAGAACACTACTTCGCTTTTCTCTCGGAGTTCTGATTTGGCTGCGGCCGGTGGTGAAAATCTACTGCCGTTTTCGCACTGACTGCACTGCGAATACTTGAGTCATTTGCGCAGATGAAAGAAATCAGGCGACTGCGGATGCGGGCCGGCAAACAGCAATTGCAGAAGCTTGAGAAATATTCTGCTTTTGCTTGTGAGCAGAACTTTTTTGGAAGAAAATTCTTTATTCTTCTTCTCTTTTATTCTCAGTTTCTAGTATCGTTCTGATTTTAAGAAAAAAAAAAAAAAGAAAGAGAACGCCTGAGAAATTGAAAAGTTTTGTATGGTTAATACACTTATTACCTTAATTAAATGGCAACATTGATCTGAGTGAAATCATTTGCGCGCGTTCTCAATGGTGACAATTTTTTTTTTTTTTTTTTTTTTTTTTTTTTTTTTTTGGCTTGCGCAGAACACTTAGCATGATAATTCCGCAATGCTGCTGATTTCTGGACCCAGGACTTCCGGGTGAACGGCTCGCTCGGCTTCAAAGTATTTTACAATCTATAATAGCAAAAGTTGAGGTATGTGGAACAAAACTTCACCATGCATTTTTTCGTGTTTTATCTTACTTTCATATTTTCTCTTCGTTTTCATATTCTTTGTTGCATCGCCTGTAACTAATTCTTCTATTCTCCGTTTCGTGGCTGTAGAGAAATTGTCTATTCCCTTCCTAACTACCCCACGTGATTTGTAAGACCGGAGTCTGAAGCGAAGAAAAAATTATAATATAATCAAAAGATTAACTAAGATTGACTGCTTCTGTACTAAGTGAGTTCTTCTCGAGTTGACTTGTTGCCTCCTGCCTTTCTGAAGAATCCGCTCATTAAATAGTAACTCTTCTGATGGCCCTTGATTCTATACTTGATCATATCAAACTCGCATCTTTTCCTTGGAAATCGACTAAAAAGTCTTTAGATATTCAAAAGGGTCGAACATAATTCAAAATCAAAAAGAAAGAAGAAAAATTGAGAAGAATTAATCCAACTCAGTTTCTTCTTGAGCCATTAGCATCGCGCTGGGTTTGGAAGTCTAATTTCGCAGCCAAATCGTTCTGAACTGAAAGCACACTGATCTGTAATAAAATACAAAATCAGAGCAAACCTTTTCAAAAATAACAATGAAAATTTCCGTTCTTCCTATTTTTTTCTTTAAGGTTTGCTATCTATTCTTTTTCTTCCTGAAACATTATTCAATTTCATTTATTGAAGAGCCGGCGATGCCCCCCCAGGGCCCAGACGCATTTAATATGCCGAATTAGGCAAAACATAAACACGGGCATCCAGCGTGATTGTATGGTCTGAACTTGGGGAAGAATTCTCATGACATCGTAGTGATCTAAAAGTGATATACAAGATTCAAGAAATCAAACACACGAAATATTATCCCTAAGAAAAAAAAGAAATAAACATTCGAGCTGGCTCTCACAATCTCGGTTCAAAAGGCTTACATCATCGACCATCTCCCTAATAAAAAACGAAAGTCCGAGAAAAATTCCGGCACTAGTAACATGTGGAATATTCTTTTCTCCACTTTACTATATTTCAGTTTAGTTTCCGCTCATTGGGCAACACATTACTCCTTTCAAGAAGGACTAATATATCTCCAGCTCAAGAATGATGATCTTGTGGCGTTGAATTTCTCGATATCAGGTTTCCAAGGCTTGTCTGAAGGCCAGGTTTCCCTGTTAAATGTCAAAGAAAACCAACAAATACACCTGCTAACTAAACCCCCACAAAACTCTTCAATTTTTGTATATGATTCGAATTTATACGCTTTCACGGGTGCTGCGGATGAGACACTTTCACAATATGATAAATGTGGTAACGGGATCTTCCAGCTTCTTAAATATGAGCCTGGCCAAGATTTGTGGGTTCATGCGTCCAGCAATATGACATTTTCTGCGGTGAACGATGTTTCTTTTTATCAAGACTCCACATACTTCACCTCCGCATCTTCTTCTGAAATATATATCTATGGTGGTAGATGTGCAGCTTCCGGAGAGATTGTCAACAGACTTCTATCCTTTGACATGGCTACGATGCAGTTTGCCAATATCACAACCACAACCCAACCACAAGGGTTTTATGGAGCTTCTGAGATATGGGCCCCCAATCCTCTGCAACTGTTTGTTATTGGAGGTCGTTCCCAAGACGGATGGCTAAGTATGCAGCAACTCGCTACTTGGAATTATCAATCAGGGTGGCTGTTCCAAAGCATAGCGCAAAATGGAACATTCCCAACGTCATCGCGAACCAATGCATTGGTATTACCTATTTTCAGTGAACTAGCTGACAATTCAATCCAGACCTTTAACAGAAATTATAATCCATCCAGCGTGCTTGTTTTAGGTGGGGAATCCGCTGACACTTCCTCTGCTCCGTGGGCAAAACTTCTGTTCGAAGAAAACGTATGGACCTGGCAGATGGTGGACCTGGGACTTGACGCCAGTGATATCCTCGGTGCAGCGGTCATTTTCAATACGCTTGTGGTAGTAAACGGCTCAGCATCTCTGACGACAATCAGTCTGCGCCTGGGAAGTTCATACCTGTTAAACCTTTACGATATCCTGAATAATTTCAAAAGAGTGGTTGATTTGAAAAGCAGTACGAAAAGTCGACATGCTCCAGAAACTGGCTCGACTAAAATCACCAAAGTTTTAGTGGGAACATTAGTACCTCTAGTGGCATTAGCCGCAATGGTGAGTCTTGCTACAATCTATTGGAGACGCAGAATTGCAAAGAAAAATTTACCCAACTTGGCTGAACCCTTGGATTACCAGCTCGGTCATTATCGTACCCGGCTGGATCAGCAATATTCGCTTTTGGGCAGCAGGCCTTTGGATCTATACCAGAACAATAACGAGAGTGGGTCGACACTTGACGTGGCATCGATTGATTCGTGGGTTCGTAAAAGACAGGAATATGAGGCTACTCGGCATCGTCCATTGGCCCGCCATAGTTATTTGGCATCAAACGATACGCTAAACACGTGTCCAGAAACGGTCAATGATGAGCCTATATTAGAATTCCCTGAACCTACAGCAGCTATCGAGTCTCCATCGACCATTAAAAATTCAGGTGAAATGCCAATGGCAAAATCGCCAGTTTCTAGTTTACATTTGCCCGAATCCCCTCCGAAATCTGCTATGCCGGTGAGACTTGGTCAGCTCAAGACTTTTCTGTATACGCAAACTCCGCCACAGCTGCCAATGGTGCGCCACAAGTCACGACTTGATCCCGGCTTTATCAGTTTGGGTGAGAGGCTAGAATCAAGCGGACATAATGGAAGTGATGGCGAGTCTCTTGATGAAAATATGGACGTGCAAGTGTTGGTGAGTTCGAAACGAAAATCAGTGCTTCGGGTAGTGAACCCAGATTCAGAATCGCAGGAAGGAGATGGAATACGCCTACGAACTCCATCTAAATAAACACGTGAATACTAATTAGTGATCAATCAGCTTTTTTTTTCTTCTTTTTGCCCTAATAACGGGCTTACTATGAGATCAGAACCTCCCAGTGTTTCAAACACCGTAATCCGCATTATTTTATCGGATTCATGACTTTCTCTATCCCATAAACCATTTTTTATTCTTAGAAATCGAGTTTTTTTCTTTTTTTTTCGTTCCTTTGGCATCGAGAATAGAAATCACCTCGAAACCGATTTGAGAATTTGAGTTTTTGTCATGAACATCTCGCACTGAACCAAAAAAAAAAAAACATGGCGCAGAAACTGGTCTACGAGGTGTGGCACTAACAACGTAACGAAGACTACAAGTGGTTTTTTCAGTTCGAAAACATATAGTTTTACTTTTTATCAAAAAAAAGAAAGAAAGAAAAAAGTCATTTTTTTCCTCGATGACACGAATATCTCTGGCTGCCTTGATCAAGTAACCAATGCGCCTTATCGAGCTCAAGGTCACCAGATATTTGGCAATGGTGCGAGGCAACGCATGTCGAACTTGAGGGAGTAGGGTGATACGAAAAAGTGGGAAAGTGCAGCAAACCAAGAGAAATATCTTGAGTCCCGAAGACTCTACTATTATAGGAAAAGAAAACAGTGAACGGATAGATCAAAAAAGCGATTAATAGAAAAAAAAGTTTGAAAGTACTCAAGTTGAAGTAAATAAAAAAATAAATAAATAAATAAAAAAAGACATGATAAGCGGGCACGCAAGGCTTATCTCGAGACTCGAAACAGGAGACCGATCTCGCAAAGTTTTTTTCTTGTGAAACTTTCCGCGCCATGCGAGTCGATCCGCTCCACTGTGAGGCCCTGAATTTTTTCCAGATTAAGCGAACAAGGCAAAAAAACTGCTCGTAATGGACCTTCGTAAGCACCGATACCGGACCCATTGAACATGTAGCCTAAGACTAGGTCTCGTCAAAATCATCAAATCAAGAAAAAAAAAGGGGAAAGAAAAAAATTATAAGATAGAGGATATTGAAAAATCAAATTTACAAGTCAGCATTATCTTCACCTAAAAACCAATGGAAAATCTTTCTCTTTCTCTTTCTCTTTATCTTTCTCCTTATATCCTTTTTTTTTTTTTTTTTTTTTTTTTTTCTTCCGTTGTTGTATGTCGCCCGCATCGTCCTGTTGCTTACGAGCAGTATTATCACGATCCTGTCATATCGGTGCCATATAACGGACGTACGGCAGGATCCACCGTGTGAGAAAAAGCGTGAGAAACTGTGGGCGGTGTGTGTTGATTAGCCGGAGAGAAAAAAAAGGCCGAAGAAAAAAAAAAAAAATAGGACCGAGTCGAATCAGAATTATACCTGCGATAATTTCTGCAAGCACTCGACTTTTCTTTTTTAATTTTTCATCTTCTCTTTCGATTTTTTTTTCTTTTTTTTTTTTCTTATTCGCTTTGGACTGTCCATTGCTTGGCACTTGCTAATTTACATTATCATTAATAATTCTTTCTCGGCGAAATCTGAATTTCCCGGCCGGTCCGTGCTTTCCTGTGTGCATTCTTAGCACTGCCTTCACACTATTCAAACCCCAAAGTCGTTTTCACCAGCGATGAACTCGGGTAACCATACCGAATATGACCCTGGCGATGGCGGGAACGCAATCTACGGCTCTCTGCAATCCTCAGACCGTTTTAACCGCCGCGAAAGCGGTACTTACGTTGCAAATACAAGCCCTCCAAATTTTGACATGGATTTCGGTCTAGCGGCGCCTTTAAAAGATCCAGCGACATTTCTGTATGATGACCCGCTTTTATATGAGCATCTCCAGATACTGGAAAATGCTAACACAGCTGAACCCCCTGTTTTCCCGCTGCAGGCACGTGTCGGTGGCGAAAATAGCCGCCCATTTTCCCCCGCTTGGCCCTCCTCTGATTGGAACATGCCCGGCGGGTTTGAACCGCTGCCTGAAGATGCCATGGATGTTGATTCTGCTGCGTCTTTTGTTCCCAGCGCTTATTACGATCAAATGCCTGAATTTAGAGCGGGAAACTCGCTTAGTGAAGGCCTGGAATATGTCCCAGCGAATGGATATGACCACCGCTTCCAGTTTTCCGCCAACACACCCGCCAAAACAAACTTAAATGCAGCCAACGGTGATTTTGCAAACATGTACACCCTGAAAAACCTGCACTCTCTAGACGTAGATCAGACCGGATCGTATATATCTGGGGATATTAGCCCTGATCATAGCAACAGCGGCATTTATCTGCATCAGAATCTCGCTACAGCTGCTACTTTCACAAATTCTCAAGATTCGCCTTCGCTATATCGCCTGGCGTCTGACTTCAGCCACACTTATGAATCACGTGGGAATGGACAAGCCTCTTATCGGGATATGGACTATCATAATATGTACCCAGTCGAACTCGGGGAGATGGAAATGGCAGATCATAAAGACACTGCTAGTCACCGCACTTCGATCCTGGCAGCACTCAATGAATTGCTGCCTTTGACCACCACTACTTCATTTACGCCTCTGGCTACATCTCTACATCTGACACAACCGTCTTTTTTCTCGGCACAACAGTACTTGCGTTCGCTGATTGATCAACTGCTGCTCACACGGGCATCCATAGATTTTTACCAACGGCGAAGGCCCTCAATAGAAAGCGAAAATTCGGGGCCTCAGTTGCCTGTGAGACTGCAAAGATCGCTTGCCAGTTACTTCCATTTCCGGGATCGTGATCGTGATCGCGATAGGGAACGGAAGCTGCCAATGCTGAGAGGGCCCTCGCCTGCGCTGGGTGAATGGATGCAGCAACTTTCTCAACCTCGGCACCTGATACGCAGTATATTCAAAACAAATAATGGGCCAGCTGCCGCCCCTGACTCGACAATAGAAGCATCTGATGTTTATGTCATGAACCACCGCTTAGGCTCGCCTCTCGATGGGGGACCGGTACCAGGCCCAGACCCCCGTACGTTGCCTCCCAGTAGTATCAGCCAAGGTTCGGATGAGATTGCGTACGGCGATATTGAGGGTGGTGTGGCCAAGAAGAATAAGCGTTCAAAACGGAATTTATTTACTCGGTTTAAGCCTTCCAAGACACAAGACCTACTCGAAATTAAGTCTGAGCTCAATGACGAGCTTGCACATGCAGAATCTGATGGTGAGCTAATGGAGGGCACCGCGGTTTCTGCACCCACATCTAAAGGCAATACTTCCGCCTCTCTTCATCATATCGACTCCGCTGGGCTGGCCGTAGGTGAACAATCGCGTGAACCAGATTATGCGTCATTATTCACCGGTGTGGGCAAGAGGCGGAATCTTGTCAGCAAGAAAAGTAAGAAAAAATCCGAAGCCATTATGTCCAGAACAGATCTGGAAATCAAGCTTGAGACTGAAAGTGATCGGGTTGCATTGGACCCCTCAGTTTCCAGCACAGAAAACTCTGGTGATTGTGTTCTGACAAATAGTGTCCCTCGTTCACTGAACTCCCTAAATTCAAAGGACGATCAGCAACTAAGTTCGGGTCCACTGGCCTTTGCCAACGCATCTAAGAGAATCTTGGGCTCGCGGCTCATGAAGAAAAAAGCCGCAGTGTCAAAAACTGAACCGTCGCTGAGCGATGTAGTCGAAATCGATCTCCAATCATTAGATCTCCCAGTGAATACCGAAATTTTCTCGAGCCCAAAAATACAAACCAAAATCCGTGGGCGCAAGGAGGATAAGGCCGCCGATATGGTGGACCTCTCTAAAATATATGTATGTGGCTACTGCGACCGCCGCTTCAAACGGCAAGAGCATTTGAAGCGCCACTTCAGGTCGTTGCATACCGCAGAAAAGCCGTACGATTGTCCTATCTGCGATAAAAAGTTTAGTCGGACAGATAACCTCAACCAGCATTTGAAAGTGCATAAGCTCGAAGAGGAAGAGCGTGCCGCTGCAGCCGCTGCAGCTGAAGCCGAATCTGCCTCTGCAACCAATGACGGCACGTAAAAGGAAACCAGTCCTTTGTCTATCACGTATCATGAATCATGAATTTAAAGAACCCAAAATTACTTGTTACATGCATTTGTAGGCCACCTATTGCATGCTTCATTCGAAGAGGCATATTTCGTAAGACAGCCATGTGGTTATTTCTAGATCCAAGTGTATGTCCTTTTCCTGCTCCTGATACACCCTAGTTTTCTTCCTAAGTATAAAAGCATTGGCTTTATTTAACAAGTCTTAGCGATCTGGTCAGGGACGGTATAATTGAAAAGTTTTAGAAATATAGGATAAAACAGAAAAACAGACTAAAATCTTCTCACTTAAATTCGTCCCCTTCAAAAAAAATCGGATGCTGATTTATTTATGTAAGCGGCTTAAATAGCTGGCTGAATATCCTACTGTAATACCGTGGAGATTGCAGAAACTAATACAACGCAAGAACACTAAGTTACTGGTTCTACCATCGGAAAACAAATACAAAAAAAAAAAAAAAACAGAAAGTATATGTTATTTGTACCGTACGTACCCGAAATTAATAATGATGTCTCCATTGAAGAAGGAGAAATCAAGCAAAGAGAAAACAAAAAATAAAAATAAAAACCAGGTGATAAAAAAACAATAAAACATAAAAGAAATGAAAATGCGACCAAGAAGCGTCAGCTTCGTTTAAAGGTCAAGGTTTAACTCCTCATTAAGGCGGTTCAGGGTCAAGCCGTCCAAGATATTTTCGCCCTTATTCCGGTGGGCTCCGGGCTTGGAAATGGCGCCACAGCTTTCTTCAAATGGGCGCTGGCACACGCCATTGGCTAGATGTTTTTTGTAACCCTCTATACGCGTAAACTCCCGTCCACATTTGCACCGGCAATGTTTCAGCACCATGTGGGACTTCACGTGCCGATTAAGATCGTGCTGCCGTACAAAGCTTTTTGGACAGTAAGTACAAGTGAATGGCCGATCACTTAAATGCGTTTGAATATGTGAGCGTACATTGTAGCGGCGAGTAAACTTCTTGCCACAGTTCTGGTAGGTACAAATGAAATTCTTGTCGTCATCGGGTCCTTCCCAGTACTTATCAAGCTCTCCCGGTGGGAGAAGCGACGTTTTCTTCATCATACGTTTGGGCGAAAGCTCTTGAATCGCCCGCCGCACATCTTTCGTGGCCTTGCCGTTGGGCAGAATAATGGGGCTCCATTCTAGCGTGATGCGGTTTGTGCTTGGCGTGATGGGCACGTGGTTTTTGATGGGCGTTAGCTGAAGAATCGTCTCATTGGCATCTATAGTCTCATCGGCAGCGTGAGAATCATTTATTCTACTCATTTGCCGGATGGGCGACAGTTGAGGAAGCTCTCTTGTAGGCGACAGTCCAAATTGACTGGGTGGCTGTGGATAGTATCCTTCGCCATCATCACTGAAAAACTGGGGCTGATAAAAATTGTTGCGTTTTTCTAGTAAGGGCGAGGACTCGTTGTAAGTACGAGGCCTTAGTGGTGATGATAAGAGTTGTGCAGGCAGAGGACTATGAGGTTCAGGCAGAGCCTGGCTCAGCAGACTGGCCAGAGGCGGCGGTAAAAACACGTTCATGTTCATACTGAGGGGCTCGGTCGAGTACATACGAGAGTATCCTTGCTGTTGCGATCGCTGGAGCTGTTGTGATTGTGATTGTTGATGTTGCTGTTGCTGTTGCGGCTGTGGCTGCGGTTGCGGTTGCGGTTGTTGCTGCGGTTGTTGCTGCGGTTGTTGCTGCCTATAAGTTGGAGATGATGCAGTCATAGAGTCTGCAATGGGTTCTCGTACAGGGATTGGCACATACCGTTTGATATGAGGCGATTCAAGCAAATCGATCTCCGATGGATATGTCTGCTCGCGTTTTGGATGATGGATTGGCTGCATGGGTCTCGCCAGACCCAAGAACTGGTCAAACATCGCCGCATGGGTGGTTGTGGGTGGCTCGGGTGGGAACTTATAGGATTTTGGGTTTTTATTAGTGACAATCATATCCTCATTCACTTTTTTTACCCCCGGCAATTCGGAGTTTATGCAATTTCCTTGGTTCTCTGCGTCTTCCTCTTCTTCGTTGAGATGAATAGGTGGACACGCCTCCAAAGGTTCATCAAAATTGTAATCAAGCTGCTCATTAGAAATCGCCATATGCAGAGGCCTTGCTAGTTGTATTGGTGAGATCGACTTCACATTCTCAGCCGCTGGCTTCATAATTCGATGCATATCATCTCCAGCAGCGCCTCCAAGTGACAATTCTCGATTGTGGTCTAAAAACCCGAAAATGGCAGTGCCACTGGGTTTTTTGGCGTGTTTTAAGTATGAGCGGCTGTTGCTTGTGGGAGATCTTTGAGCTGGTGGCGCCTGGACCTGGCCATATCCGGATGGCACATCCAAGTCTTGTAATGTAGTAAGAGCCTCATCAAAAAGATTGCCGAAATCCTTGCACTCCAGAAAATAATACGAAAGTTCCTCCTCGTGGGGAATAGGCATGCCATTGTCATTTTTAAGCGACACCAAGTCATCCCAATTGGCCAAAGGATCCATGATATTTATGTTGTGCTTTTAATTTGTTTTTAGCAAGTTTCGGAAACTTTGGGAAATTCGTAAAAGAGGCTTTGTTGGTTTGCCTCGAGCTTCGTCCGATAGAAATGTGGCCGTTTAGTTCAATCAGTCGGGCCCGTTCAGGTTTGGCTTTGGAGCAAAAATGAAAAACAAACAATTAAGCTCTCGGCTGGTTTCTTCAAAATACGAAAGGAAGAAGAAAGTGTCAAGATAACAGTTCTTTTCCGATAGACAGCAACTGTTGATTGAAAGCAGAGGTGAGCTTGTATCGACGATATTAGTGCAGTACAATTCGGAGATAACTTTAACACTGGCAATAAAAAGGCGTTTTTAAATATAAGAGGAAAAAAAAAAAAAAAGGGTTGAGGGTTGTGTAGAAGACTAGATTTAGTAAACTAAGAACCATATTTCACTACTCCCGATGCGGTACGAAATGGGTTGTCCGATTACCTCGGAGGAGCACAGATCTGAGATGTTATCTCCCGATTTGTCCTAATTGAAAACACGGCAGCGTTGGATGTGCGTCTTCGCCTGCAGGATAAACCCAGCTTTTTGTTTACTTCTTTCCTAATTAGGCAGTTGGTGTTTTGTAGTGGCAACGTCGTTGCCTTATTGACAACCTTCACACACCCTGGTGGCGCAAACATGAGCATCATGTCATATGTATGATAATATGTGCAAGATTTTCGGAAAAACTCCTATTATAGCCACGTGCAACTAACTTCAACTCTAATGCAGCGCGATTATGTATGGTGAGATTTAAACTGCAATCCCGAAGATTCTTGTGAAAGAGATCTGCAAGACAAAAAAAGTTTGTTCCTATTTTCGGAGAACCCTTGAATTTTTTGTTCGGTCTTCTGCCGTTAACAATCGAGGGTTCTGCATTATGGGAAGGCCTGGATCTACATTCGGCGCAGTTTGTTGCATTATCGGGTAACTTTATTAAGCTAGCCCCCCGCAAACTTTTCTTCGATTGCTGTGCCTCAGTTTTTAATGGGGCCCCGATTTCCGATCCTCAAATTTTCATGCATAATTTTTATTTTTCCGCTTTTAATGATAGGAGTGCAGTAGTTCTCGGTTCGGGTTGCGCTTCAGTATTTGTTGGGTTAATTCTCTTTGCTCGAGAGCAATTTTGTTTATACTTGGTTTGTAAAAATGTACATAATCGGGGAGAATAGAAAAGAAAGAAGAAAAAGCAGAAATCATTCAGTAGCTTGTCTGTTGTTTAGGTCAATAATTCGCCCTTAGCGGTAACTAATTCAAGTTTTGTTTTTATGCTCGGTCGTACTGTGAGGCCCAATGCGATGATGACGAAAGGTGTGCGGCCGCATGCATAACTGATGTTTTTTTTTTTTTTTTTTTTTTTTTTTTTTTTTTTTTTTTTTTTTTAATTGGGTTCATGTATGTCCATGCACATATGGACCAACAAACTAGCTCATGAGTCGGATACGAGTTTAAGGAATAGTATATTTCGAAGTTTTTTCAAAGATTCTGAAGTCAATTAACTGAGGGGACATTGTAGGTGAGGAGATTTATGACTGATGAAATTACCTCTTTATATGCACTTTCCTGTAATTTGCCATAAACTTCCACACATTTCCTCAGGTGGGCGAAACGATCAACGGGTAGCGCAGATTTTCAAAATGAGCGTTGCCGTGCACTCGTACCGTCTAGTTACGGCAACGCTCCTGGTTGCGCCAATGCTCGTAGTTGCGCCAATGCTCGTAGTTGCGCCAACTCCACGGATACGTTGGAAATCGCCGTAGGTACTCCGTAGCGCAATGTATATTCTAAACACAGTATCATTGGATTCAAGGTCATTGTTACTGTGACTCTTGGGACTTCTTTTATTGAGTCTCACATATAATTTGCTAATCTTTCTGAAAGGTGTGCTTTCATCCTTATGCACTGAGGCGTTTATTACTCGCAGTTTGAGAGAGTGCCTGTATTCCCAGTAGTTTAAAAGGGTGCACGGAGTTTTGGAACTCCAACCTTTTCTTTTAAGTTCTCTAACTCACAGAGTCATCCAAAGCCTTTTTATTGGATTGAAATTATCGTTAACACTAAATTATTCCCTATATCCTAAGCTACCCCTCTTAAGCCCTAGTAGATGGTACATGTAATGAATCGTCCATGTGCAGTTCCACGCTACAAAATCTTGGCGTAGATGATCCTCATGCCTACAGTACGGATACGCTAACTTTTTAAATTGTTCTTGTCTACAGTATGCAATTTAGCTACGCGTTTGTAGCGTGATAGGTTATTTGAACGCCTCTGGAGTCGCGTATGCAAATTTTAGTGTAAATAATTGGTAGATGCTTACGTTTAACAAAGAACTTTTTTTCCAATATAATCTTGTTGGCTATTTAGCTAGTCAACTGTGTCATAGTATGCCGTCAAAGACAAACTATCTAATAATTAAATGCAGGTGGTTTTTCAAACACATCTAAGCGGACAACAACATCTTTCTTGGGTCCTCGATCAACTCCTTGATGGTCTTCAAGAAGGTGACAGCCTCACGGCCGTCCAAGACTCTGTGGTCGTAGGTCAATGCAAGGTACATCATTGGTCTGGAGACGATTTGACCCTTGATGGTAACAGGTCTCTCCTTAACACCGTGCAAGCCCAAAACAGCAGTCTGAGGCAAGTTGATGATTGGGGTTCCGTACAAGGAGCCGAAAACACCTCCGTTGGAGATGGTGAAGGTACCACCGGCCATGTCCTCCAAAGACAACTTACCATCTCTGGCCTTCTTACCCAATCTTGTGATCTCCTGTTCAACGCCCAAGATCGACAAGGACTCGGCATTTCTGACAACTGGAGTGACCAAACCCTTAGGCGTGGCAACAGCAATGGAAATGTCCATGTAGTCTCTGAAAACCATGGTGTCATTGTTCTCAATAGAGGCGTTGACAGCAGGAATTTCCTTGGAGGCCAAGGCAGCGGCCTTGGAGAAGGCACCCATGAAACCGAACTTGATGCCGGTCTTGTCCAACACCTCGTCCTTGTACAACTTTCTCATCTCCATCAAGTTGGACATGTCGACCTCGTTGAAGGTGGTCAAAGAGGCAGCGGTGTTCTGAGACTCCTTAAGACGCTCAGCAATTCTCAATCTCATTCTGTTCATCTTGACTCTCTCCTCGGTTCTGGAGAAGGCGTTGAACGAGGCTGGTTGCTCGTTGCTCTTGGACTCTTGCTTCTTAGGTTCCTCCTTCTTGGTCTCCTTCTTTGGGGCCTCTTCCTTCTTTGGAGCCTCCTCCTTCTTTGGGGCTGGAGCGGCCTCCTCCTTCTTCGAGGCGTCGTCCTTGGACTCTTCCTTAGCAGGCTCCTCCTTCTTGGCTCCACCTGCTGGGGCATCGCCTTCCTCGATCTTGATGATCTCCTGGCCAACCTCAACGGTGTCCTCCACGCTGACCAAGAACTCGGTGATGGTTCCGGAAACGGGGGCGTTGACCTCGACGTCGATCTTGTCGGTTTCGATGGTAGCAATCGTCTCATCTTGGTTTACGTAGTCACCAACCTCCTTGTTGAAGGCAGACAAAGTTCCCTCGGAAATCGACTCGGCCATTTCAGGGACCTTGACGGAAGTCGAGGCAAATCTGTGGAAAGTCAATTTGGGCATCGTGGCCAATCTTGGGGCAGCAGCCGTTTTCGTGACCAAGGTTCTGGCAACAGTCGATGGCTTGGCAGCACAAGTAGCAGCAGCCTTGGGTAAACGGCGCAAATTGCTTCTGAGTGTTCTGGACAACATATTTAAATAATTGTGTGTGATTTTTTGTTCAACAGAGATCGATTTGAGTTCTGTGGCGAAACAAGTTTTTTTTTTTTTTTTTTGCTTGTTTGATTTTTTTTTCGTTTGATGTTTTAATTCTGCCTGGAGGGCTCTTGCTGCCTGGGTGCAATATTCCGAGAAACCCCGGGCCTAGCCAATGACCGCGCGCGAAAATCGAACCCATTCAGTATTAGTGAAGAACGTCCCCGCCCCCTCCGTGCCTCCCGGGACTCGCGAGTCATGCTAAATAATAACTGCAGAAGGACTCAGAATATTTGGCTGCGAGGACTCAGGAGTAACCTGTTCATAAAAAAAAAAGTCACTGGGCGAGTGAGTGAAGGAGTGCAAAACGGGCGCCAAAACGTGGTTTTATCAAATTAGTATCACTTTTCACTGGAAGTGAAACTTTCTTTATCAATTAATTGCCTTTCTTTTTTTTTTTTTTTTTCATCAGCTGCGTTGCTCAGTTTCAAAACCATATATCCTTTTCCTTGCTGTGTTTTCATTCTAACCCCTCGTGGCTTTCGCTAATTAGATGACGAGCTTCTTGGCAACCCCGCAGCCTGAGAACTTAGAAGCCCGCACTTGCAAATTTCATACACTCACAATTATTATAAAAAAGATAAAGAATTGATAAAGGGAGCAAAAGGAGTTCCATAAATGTTAACAATGGATCACTGATATTTGGTCTTTATTCATCTATTTGTTGTTGTTTTTTTTTTCTTTTTTTTTAATTCTTCATCTTAGTGTTTGTAATACTTCCTCCGAGCCTTCAATCGTCAAAAGATACCGGGCCTGCATCATTTTCCTGAGTGTCAATGCCCCCGCTTAAATTTCTGACAGGCCCGCGGCCGCGCTAACTTGCTCTCAGTTTCACGATTTTTCTTCTTTACGCGGGACGGCCCAACACCACGAGAAATTCAATTCCGTTGAAAATCATGCTTCAATATTCCGAGTGAACAAGTTATGTTGCTTGTTTTTAATTTTGATAACCTAGAGTAAACTCAGCTCATACATACCAGCAAAAAATAAAAAAGAAAGCCCTACGCGGGGGTCGAACCCGCAACCTTGAGATTAAAAGTCTCACGCTCTAGCCATTGAGCTAGCAAGGCTTATCTTGTGCGACTTTCCTCGATCCAAAATCCTCATTGTACACACTGTGTTAAAGTCAACTAAAACTTGTTTCAATTTTTTCGTCTATTCAAGAGACACTTCATTCAAAATTGACTTTCCAATAATTTTTCGTACTTATTAGAACCATCCCCAAATCTATCTCGGGTAATTTTACCAAGAAATGTATTTTTACACCTCATTAAGACTGATAGACGTGTATCTTCATCTGCAAAGGGGGGCTTTTGGTGAAAGCTTGGTATTCTAAGTATTTAATTAATTGATTTATAGAAAACTTTTGGCTTCCATTCACAAATTGTATCTTCTAGTCTCGATTTTAATGAGGATACTCTCCTCTTGGACTGATTAGAAGATCGCAATCGGGGAATATTACAGCATTTCGTGATAAGATAATAAGCCCTCTTCCTTAAACTGAAAAGAAAAGGATCATAAACTTCCTGCGGTTAGAAATTTTGACAGCGAAAGTAAGCTGTGGTTTGCCAGTCGCTATATATTTGGAAGCTGGGCAGATTTATTTTCTACTCTATAGTTTTTGGTGTGTTCCAATTAATTAGTCAGAAAGAAAAAAATCATATAGTTATTGTCGTTTTAATTCTTTACTTGAGAAATCAATTGTAAAGAACACCCACATATTACCTTCTTTCGATTTGTGAAATCTAGAACATGAACGGCATTAATATATCCAATTATTAAAATAATGTTTAGCTTCTTTACGTTCTTTCTCTGTTCTTATAAGATTATATATATGTATATATCACTATGTATCATAATTATTAAAGCTATAAAGCGAGAAGCCATTCGCTCACTTTCTCGTCTTTGCAATCACTCTGCGCGAGATCATTTTTTGCACCCATTTTTTTACAATTGCCTTCTTCCAAAGTACAATATAAAATGAGAGTAAAGCAAGGATTATTTGCTTATATTTTTCTATTCAACCTCTCATACTCTTTGTTAATTCCACCAGATGCTTTAAACCAATCGCAGGTCAAAAACTCCAAAGATGATCAATATACTCCAGTATCCAAGGCTTTTATCGAGCTAGCCGTCTGTGAGCCATCTCCTGAGGTTAAAAAGTTGATTCAAATCTTTGAGAAAATAGAAAAGGAAACGCAACAAGATCTCTCGTCCTTTTTCCTCTCAAATGAGCAAACTCTTGCGCTTTTGTCCTTGCAGTTTTGGGCGTTTTTGCTCAAATTGCTTTTTGCTACACACAGTGGCCTGGTCCTCAGTTTTATGGACGATCTTGAGTTAGAAGATATATTTTTAGGGGCTTACAGCGGTCGGCTTGAATCTTTGTTTCCGTTCAGCTCTATAGAAAAAATCGAATCATTGATGAAACAAGGCACAAATACACAGGCCCCTGTCGTCTCATGGCCCAAAGAACGTGGCGGAGTCACTTTGTCCCTCCAGCTGCATAGTGAGCCTAAACTCAACGTGGATAGTTCTTATGGGCCAGAGATGAGTTATGAATCTCTTCAAAAATGGATAGAGGACTATGGATTGTCTGCCTCGTCTTTGCGTGATTATCTAGAGACATACCTCTTTGCTGGAGACCATCTGTGGACAGCTGAAATAGCAGCCATCTTGTCTGAAAATAAGCTGGAGGGTACGCCAGACCTGGCGCTAAGAAACAGACTCGCTGTACTTGGACAAAACATTAAGTTGGCGTTAGACTCGATTCCTTTTGAGACACAAGTTATCACAGAAACTGAAGAAGGTATGGGGGCTGAATATGTCCATGATGATAACCAGCATGTTAAAGCAGCTTCGCATGTACCTTTCAAATTTGAGGGTTTCCACTCAGATGACGAAGACAATTACGAGAAGAAGTCAAGTGGTGATAGCATTGGAAAGCTAAAGAAACGATCACTTGAAGACCCATCGGACTTCAATCCGCTCGTCTATTCTTTTCTGAGGCTAGACGCTGAAGAAGAATTACAAGCCCAAGATATGTCTTTTGATAATAGTAAAGATGGAGAGCTGAAATTAATGCCCCTGAAACACAGAATTTTTGAAAACGACGAGATCACGACCCAAAAGGCTTCACCCAGATCAAAAGACTACAGACAAGTTGTTTATGACGCTCTGCCAGTTGAAGCCCGCCTTGCGAAAAGAGAAGTTGATTGTGTGCCGGTGACTTGGTACAACGTTTTCCATCACAGTATTTTCGGAAAACACAAGTTTTGCCATGTGTGAAATTTCATTCGGAATCTCAGTAGGTCTAAACTACACGTTTAATAAACAAGGATGAAGATAATAACTTAAATGAAAATGAACTGACTAAATAAAGTCCCTCTTTGCATAATTGTTGTTGCTGTTGTTGCTGTTGCTATTGCTATTGTTGTAATAAGCATTGTTGTTTGGCTGTCTATCATAGTACCCTTGATATGCTCCATTATTTTGATTGCCTCTCTCACTGTATGCTGTTTTGAAGTTCTGATATGCATGGTTAGAGTTTCCCGTGATTGTGGACGCTGGTTGCTGTGGTTCAATTGAATCTACCAAAGACTGCTTGGATATGCTTTCAGAATCATAAGCGGGTCTGTAGGACATTCCCTTTCCGCGCAAATCTTCGTCCGAAGAGTCTGCGAAACCAGCGTTCTTAGCATGTTCGTGGCCCTTCATTGCGCTGGCACCTAAAGCTGCCAATTCAATGTCACCCCTGTCGTCGGTCACTTTTTGTCCGTTCTTGGGGCCAGCACGAGGCAAGAATGAAACTCTATCATCCTTCATTGGTTGATATCTGGAGTCTGGGTTCTTATAAATCAAAGCCAACGCACATGTGACAATCGTGAAAATCAATAAGAATAAGGCAAATGCGGCATTCAAGACGAAGAAAACCACGGCCATTACCGATGCAACAATCTCAGGTTGTCTGAAAACATAGGAAAAGAACGCGAAAAACAAGGCATTTAGGGTGTTAATGACAGAAATTGTGATGTTGAAGACATTTGTTCTCTTATCCATGAAAGGTCTAATCGCACAAAGAGCAATACAATGAATAAGTTCGATTGCGAAAACCACAAGGGATTGAATCTTACCATGAGTTTGCAAAACAGCGACGATCAAAGTCTTGATAAAGATATAGAGTAAGGAGAAACCCACAAAATAGTAGCAGTCGGCTCTGAACATGACATAGACAAATCCAAACTTGTTCAAAAACACATTGTTACCGTATAAAAGATATGCAGGATTCTTGTGTTCTCTAACAGATCTTCTGCCAAATGTGATGACACGGAAAGCAGAAAACCCAAGCAAAACAAAGGTAATAAGAATTAAGAACGCGGCCACCACAACAAGGCCAGCCGAGTCGCGGACAGTGAACTCCCAGAATCCAAAAACGATAATCTGCGGTAAGGCCACAAGGAGCAATCTGTACAAGGCGCCCTTGAGAATACTGGACCAGTGTTGTCTGTACTCATTGAACTTACCCTCATTCATGATGTTGGCCCGGATACAGATCTCAACAACAGCCTTGAAGAAGGTCATACACACAATGATGACAAAGGCAAAGAAAATCAAGAACATCATTGAGGTCATGAACAAGTCGGTGATTTCGATACGTGCCAAGTAAGCCACACGCTGGATTCCCCGAAGAATCAACACTTTCGTTCCCAGAAGTGCACCCTTTTCGCTAGTAGTATACAATGAGCTATCAGGTGTATCACTCTGCATATAACTGTTGGGGTCAGTGGAGATAGAAAGTCTTTTTTCGAGGTGATGGCCAAAAAATGGCGACACGATATTGGCCACATAGTCAAGGCTCCGTTTAGCCTTTCTCTGCACGGAAACAGAAACCTGCAGGTTCGACAAAATGGCCGAAGGCGTACCGCCGGTAGCTTGAAGGTACCAGTTAGCGATTTTCTGGACAAATCCCACTCTAATAACGCCCAATGACCACTGGAAATTCTGCGCCCATGCAGCAGCGATTGGAGGCACTTTTGCCACGGCCAACATCGATGTGATCGCAAGTGATTGGAAATATACAAACAACGACATTGAGTTTGAAGCAATGTGCGCAGCCGTGCTACTATGACCAATCACGGAAACTACACCGGAGGTGATCAAACCCAAACCAGAGATTGCAGCGATAGGCCACGCAGCATATTTTGTCTGCACGGTTTTGCCGTTGGTAACACCTGCCTCCACACACGCCAAGGCCTCATTAGTGATAGTATTATACATGAGAATACGCACACGGGCGTCCAAGTCCGGGATCGTGTATGCCACTCCCGGGATCTTTTTGATGATCGATTCCGACACATTATAGTTGAAAAAAATGTCCAAGTGGCCCGAAGTCAATGGACAAAGAGCCGAATATTCTTTCAAACTACATAGGTCGATACCTTGTTCAATGGCATTGAAGCCATATGCAATCAACAGAATGTTGGCACTAACATTCACATTATTGATATTCGACACGGCCTGGATATCAAATGTCACGGAGCTATTGGACGGCCAGAAAATGACATTCAAATACGACGCCCAAAGCTGCGAGTTGTCCATACATGTTAAAAGTGACGACGCCTTAAGGATTTTCTCGGCAGATGCTGCATTCAAGATAAAGAGCACGAATGCCCAGAGCGAGAACATCAGCGGCACACGCATGTTTTCCCTTTTTTTTTATTTTTTCTTTTGTTGTTGTGTAGTAAGGGAAGTTGTTGCTATTTCGGTTTTTGCTCGTTCTTTTTTTAGATCTATATCAGCTTAGAAGCAACGAAGAAAGAAAGCCGAGCGTCGCGAAGTTCTGAGGTGATTTCTTAGATCGCACCGTGCGGGAGTGAAACGTTCTTTCTAAAAAAAAAAAAAATTGGAAAAAAATTAAGCAATGACTTATGAAAAAAAAAAAAAATGTGGTGTACAAGCCAATAAAACCTATGAGTAATTTGGCAAATTCTTGTTTGATAGAAATTCAACTTTTGCTTTAGAAAAGCGGGGATCAAACTGCGTTATGGATGATGTGACCTTTTAGGGGTAAATCAGTGAGCGAATTCGGGAAGATCTCCAGTGGGCCAGCAGCGAAATTGTGATGTCAGTATTTAATTCTTGAGACAAGATAAGTATGCAATGATCGACAAAATCAAAAAATATCAAAAATCAAAACCCAAAAAGTCAAAAAGCAAGTAGCGAAAGTTGATGAAAATGGTGATCCTGAGACGTAGTAATCAGCAAGCAAACTGGAAGAACGGATCAAAAGCCTTTTCTTTTCAATAAAAATGCTTACGTGAGTAGATTCCGAATCAGGTCTATATTTTCTTGGTGCGAATCACACGCGGTGTGCACACAGTCCGAAATTTATCCATCCAGGCTGTGAAACCGCGATTCTAGCAGGCACATGCCGGAAACCTCCATGGTGGGGCTGAGTTAAGCTGGTGAGAAAAAGTTATTTTTGGCTTCCCCATGTCCAGACACTTTATGATTATACAGTTTCGTAATTCTATATTTCTCTGTTCTCCAACAAATTATATTATTTGTGTTTGTTTTAAAAGCTTTTTGAAAAACTACATATTCATTAGAAAGATTACTAGATCTGCTTCACTATAAGCTACAGGCAGTGACTGCGTACTTGAGTCGAATTATTTCTTGCCGATTGTATAATTGCACGAGATAAATCTAAAAAAATTCGCGTTCTTTTTTTTTTTTTTTTTTTTTTTCTTGATCTTGGCATGAAGCCGACCACGATTTCTATTTCTTAGCAAGCAAGATCGCCATTAGCATTCTTAATATGGAATTCCATTCGTAAGTCTCTGGAACTCGTCGTAGCCTGTTGTGTAGAAACTCTCGTACGACTTTTTGATCAAACTTTTAAAATGCTGAGCAGCCTCACGCTCCCCCTTACCGGGAACAAACCGTTTTCTCAATTTTTTAATGGTGGTGTCCTTGAAACACGGCAAGCCACTCTCCAACATTGGAGTAACACATCTTACTATCGTCTCCATATAAGGTCTGCATGCCAAGAATCCCTTGATGCACAAATCCTCAAACCATTGGTAAGCTTGCGTGCTATCAGAACCTCCCAACACCATGACCATTTCTTTGGTCAACTTAAAGGGAGCCACCTCGAATTTAACTCCACCAGGTACAATGTCAAAACAAAAGCCAAAATCAATGTGTAAAATGTGTCCACGGTCATCGTACATAATGTTACCATTGTGTCTATCTTTGAATTGCAAGAGATACGAAATGATGGAGTACGCTGCTAACGAACGCACCAAATTATTTCTTGCCTGCTGGAACTCAATCGAACTTTCGGGACCAAATTTAGTCGTGTAGTACTCGTACAATCCGTTAACTGCCTCACGTCCAAGCATGTCCCTACTCGTCGAGTTGGGTAACACATCAATCACACCACATCCTGGAGCCGTGGCTGTCACTCTATATGGGAAGACATAGAGATCTAGACCGGCATTTAACCAAATTGTACGGAATACAGAAATCAATTGTAGCGCCAAAACATCTTGACGACAGTCATCGCCGACTTTGAAAATTGCGCTTTGCCACTTTTCAATCTCCGTGGTAGTTGTCTTGCCGTAATCATCAACCTCCTCAACATCTTTTTTGATCTTGAATGTAGCGATGAAAGGCGCCTTCGCATGAGATTGCAATGGCTTTCCTGACTTCCTGTTGATATCGACTAACACTCCATCGGGATTACTTGGCAAATAAACGCCTGGTTGTACCTTGATTTTACTCATTTCCTCATCAATCTTAATCTTCTTCTCTGCCTTCGATTTTTTGATGTATGGTTTCAATTTTCCTGAAATGGATGTCACCTCTTCGAAGAACCCAAATTCTTTTTTATAGAAAGATAAGTCCTCTTGGCTAAAGTTGGCCAACATTAATTTCTGCGTTTCGTCCAAAGATGGCTTCAAAGAGTCTGGAATTGTAGCATCTTCGTCTTTATAGCTATTCGCCAACATATTCCATACAATCTGGTGGGCAAACAACCTTGAGACCCTCGCCGTCTCGATTATAAATCTCCTTACATATCCTTTCAGATCGTATCTGAGGGATTGAACAATTTGTGGAACGTAGAAAAAGGTCAAGTTCACATCATGATGCTCCAATGATCTCATGGTGTATTGCAAGATGAACGAATTCTTACCAAAAGGTGGCAAAAACAATGTGATCGCATCGATTGGGGACAAAGGCTCCCAAAACAACAAATGATGAGATGGCATATTAGTTCCAGCATTGACACCAATGAAGTACTGGACAGCGTCGGCATATGGCATTGCTGGAACTGGGTTTTCCAAAATCAACTTTTGAAGCAATTCATCGAGGTTTTTAATCTTGTATCTGTGAGCCAAATTAAGAGCCAACTGAGGATCAATTGAGTATGCCAGTTTGATCTGATCACCACTAATAGAATTTGTAGCATAGACGCCCCTAGTATCCAGGGCATTCGATGGGTTTAGCCAAACATCAATCTTAGATATTTCGTCGTCCATAAAGAGCATTAGAATCATCTTCTTCTGCTCCAACAAATGATCTTTATGTGTGTTTATACGACTTAACAATTGAGCAGATTCCTTCATTAAAGTGAAATCTGCCTTGATCTTCAAAAGATTAGATCCGAATGGGTAGCTGGATTTGAGCTTAAACCATGATAAGGCACTATCAATAATTGCTTCAGTCAACCTCTTACAACTTCTGGAGCCGAGTCTGACGTGGTAGTTCAAGATATCAAACGCAAATTTTATGAGCTCAAATCTAATGAATCTGGAAAATGGATGTAAGCTGCCGGTGATCAAGTTTTGCAAGCCAATAATCACGAACCTAGTAAACATTTTCAAAATGTGGTCACTTTGGTTCATAGTGGCCTCGAAATTCGAGGAAAATAACTTGATGATTTCGGAGTGTGGCTGGAAATATTTATTGACACTGGCTGCCACTTTGGATACGTGCTTGAAATCACTTGGGGAGTACTCCATCTTGCTGAATTCCGGCGTTATCAAGTCAAAGTTCTTCGAAAAGACGCCTTGCTTCAATTTGATAGATTGTTCCCAGAATTTACTAATTTCAGCCAAGACCAAAATCGATAATTGAGGTTTTTCCTTCATAACCGCACCCCAAATAACGGTGGCAGCCGTCATAGAACTGGATTCGAAAGCCACAAAAGGCACTTCAACCAAGTGACGCACAAGTTCAGCCAAGTTTGATTCTTGCACCAAAATGAAACCAGCAATTTCGCTCAATAACTCAGTTATCTCGTTCAAAGAAACATGATGCTCAGTGTTTGAAATGAATCTTTTAAAAGATGTGATACGTTCGCGAAGGTCTTCAAAAGCTCTTCTAGAACTCTCCGGGGAACTAAATGACACTCTATCGATAATGTCTGAGACTGAGTTTGACTTCCATGAAAGTTGGGAAATAACGGGTGGAAGAAGATTGAACGAAGATCCTCTTGCGACTTGAGGAAGGTGAACCAATTCTCTATCAGTTGCGGCAATTGTTCCTGCCATCTCCAAAGCGAAAGAAACACCAAAACGAATATTATTGTTAGATTGGTAGATTTCTGCTTCAGATACATAAGACTGGATCAAACTTTTTGTGTCATAATTGCACCTCAACAAAAGGAACTTCACCCAGGACTTTGCCTTCGAGTGCAACCTTGTAAATGTTTCATTTCTCCATCCGTAAGAGTCAGGTAGCTTGAGTTCAATTCCTGTCTTATCTGCAACGAAAACAAATTTGGGATTGTATTGATTCACCTCGGAGTCAACCACACTATCATACAAGAGAGTCAATAGATCAAACAAAGCAAACAAACTTTTGTGATGACACAAAGACGAAGGGACTTTGTTCACAAGCAGCTCCGAGCATTGGAATGCGGCATCTTGCAAGTCTGTGAGTCCATAGCAGCAAAGAATTAGCATGGAAGTCAACTGCTCAGCAATCTTACCCGCGGTGAATTGCTTATTAGCTCCGCAATCAATAAGATTGATGTAGTCCCTGTTTATGCGAAGAGCAATAGGACCGATATATTTATCTATACCACTCGTCTTCATGGAAGGGTCAGAGTAGTATTTCAAAATAGTGTGACAGTCACCCGATTTTACTCGCAAAGATTCAACAAAAAGTGCCGCAGCCAAAAACATCAATTTCGAGTAGGACATGGTTCTTGGAATCTCAAAGACGTCTCCAACAATGTGCTTATGGTCTTTCACATTATGGTTCGAAGAACCTCTCTTTAAGACTGTGTTGAGCTCTAAAGATGTTTCTGTTCTGTTCCATGACAATTCAGATGCCAATGGCGGTGTGTTGAAAGCAATTCTTTCCAATTCATAGGCATAAGTCTTGACATGAACCGAGTTTACTGAGTATCCATGTACCACCATATTAAACCAGATATTTCTGAACAAATAAAGAATGTTATTGTCAGCAACAACGTAAGGCTTTTCGCCTTGGTGAACATCTGGCAAAAGCTGTGCCAAAGGCTTTAAGTGGAGCGAAATATGAGCGCCAACAGCACTAATTTCACTATGCGAACGGTGTTGGTCCAACTCTTGCACATCTCCATGATTAAGAACTGCAAGCAACGTTTCGGCCAAATACACTCTGTGTAACGGATGTTCTGCTTCTAACGACTTCGCAAGACTAGTTCTGGCCAATGTAAGGGTGTCCAAAAGTTCAGTGTTGTGCGTATTGAAGGCATCGATCGATAAGTTTTGAAGCATTTTTACCAAGACAATAAATTCACCCTCGGGGAGATGTGGTGCACATGCTACCAAGCCCTGCAACAAGAAAGATGCGATTGCGGAGTTTCCCTTGCCAATTTTTTGGGACAAAATGGCGACCGCCAATGTACTCACGCTTTCATCATCACAGGCCCCGACAACCTCACTAATTGCTGTGACTGCGTTCTCGCAAACTTTAGCATAATCTTGTTCATTGAACCCTGAGTCGTGATGAGCAATATGGCCATTAAAGCTGGCTTTGTTCAGCAAGGCATGGTTTCCAATGATACGGCTTGAGTAATGATGGCCGGAGAATTGGGATTCCAGCGAGAGAGAGGAGCCTCTATTTCTCAAACTCGTGTTTCTGCGAGTCCGTGCCAGCAATTGCAAGCCATCATTTCCGGCAAAAAGCAAGTTTGTCAATGCGTAAATGGTGGTCACAACAGTGTCTTGGGACAAAATTCTGCTGGCAATTCCCACGCTTTTCGAAACGGCCAAGCATTCTGAAGATGACAATGAAGGATTGGCCACTAAAGTAGTGAAAGCTCTAGTGAGCGACGAGCCCACCATGGGGTCTTTGAAAACAAGAAGCGAGCCCAACTTGAGAATTGCCGAGCCAAGTTGAGAATCCAACATAACTTTCTGGATTCCAATAGCCGCATGAAACGTTTTCTTGGCCACCTCCACATCCACAACATCCATCAAAGTGCCACATGCGATAACCAGAACCAATTGACTTTTTGTCGCATACCCATGTTTCAAGCGATTGAGCGTCGAGTAAACGATAAAGTTTTCGCCACGGTCCAACAACTCCATTTTCTTTAACGAAGCGTCAGTCAAAACCTTAAGAAAGTCCAAATGAGTGCTGGAAATATGGAGACCCTCCGATGAAGACTCTCCGCTAAAACCTGCAGAGCCAGAAAGATCAATGCTCTCTGCGTCACTCCCCAGACTGCCTATTTCAGGATTACCATAGCCGTTTGGAAGATATAAGCCATTTTGGCGATGAATTGGGGACTTTATAGGTGAGACAGCACCATTTTGAGTCCCATTGCCGGCAAAAATTTGGCGATCTGAAGCCAATATATGCAACATATGATCCATAAGGCCGAGCTCTCCCGGGGTTTTTTGTGAAATACTAGCCACAATACTGGCCATCAAATGACTCAATAGTTGGAGCAATAAAATGGGTGAGAAGTCTGCAACGTACTCGTTTTCCAAGTACCGATAAGCGAGTGGGTACGCCGTAACGTGTGCCGAATATTCCTCGGCTGCGGTCAAAAACTCGGCGTTATCGATACAAGTATCCAAGAGATAGAATAACTTGAAAGATTCCGCAGTGGACGTGAAAATATCAGGCGAGTTTGACAACGCGTGCAAAAACCCACATAAAGTCAAGTATCCCAGAAGGTCAAGCTCACTCTCCGAGAAAAACTGCTCGATAAAAGCCGTGAAAGTTTCAACAATGTCCTGACCCAAAAGAGTCGTGAAATCCCGCGATAAGTGGGCGAGTCCTGTGACCAATTTTTCCGACAAAAGAAGCCATGGCGGCGTGTCTCCTAAAGATTGAAATACAGCTTCAGAAAATTTCTGCTGAGGCAATTCAAGAAGATAATTCCGGAGTTTGGGTGCCAAATTTTGCGCCTGTTCTCTAGAGACTTTGGACAGACCTGTGGCTTCACACAACGCAATCAATACTTCGAGTTCCGAGAGTGAAATGGCAACATTGGATAATCCAGGGACACTTTTTGAACCAAGAGTCGAGAATATAGACTTTTCGTTGGCCGACAGTACATCCAGGCTAGTTTCAGAGACCGACAATTGGGCCAATTTCTTGAACGCGTGGCTTCGAATCGAGCCTCTGCTCACACCAAGAAAGTCCATTGCTCGGGTATCTTTGTAATTCTGAAAAAAAAAAAAGCTTAAAGCACCGTTCGATAAGCCTAAATTTGAGTATGGATCTAATCTTTTTCTTTCTATAGTACCTGATTTTGAAGCGTTCATTTATCGCACTATGTAGCACGGCCACGGTCCAAGCCAGTGGGCCGAGGGCATACAGGAAACGCGACGCCAATTCGCGCATTTCAGATCTTCACATGAAAGAGGTCGCTGGAAACAGAAATGAATTTACAAACTAATAGAAATGACGAAGGTTGGATTGTGTGTTTGATCTTTTACTTTTTCGGAATATAACGGATGACTTAAGGCTACTTACTCAAAAGAAAGAGCTTTGAAGATCTAAGTCTTATTGTATAGACATGAGAGTTTTAAGGTCTTGATATACTGTACTGCCCATCATTTCTTTCCCGAGAAAAGGACATAACCATTAACCAAGGCAATACTTAAAAATGAGGTGGAATTAACATTAAGATAAAATGGAATTCTGAAGTTTCAAATTGTAAACCTTGAGATAACTTATGTTTTTACACATAATGAAATTACAGCGCTTCAATTTCAAATATGATCATCCGCTATTCAGGGCGTCCCTGAGTAGCGTAAGTACTGTTTATGCCTGGTATTCATTTGAATATTTTTACCATTTTTATGAGCTAGAATTTTTGAAAACAGAAATAATGGTATTTACTAATGAGCACCAACAGAGACTTTTGCATAAGCTGCGTCCTCAAACCCCCATTGCAAGTATTCCAAGTTTTAGTCGTGATAGAAGCCGGCATACCGTATAACGACCCACCACCACACTCACAATCACGGGTTGTGACGAATTGAGAGATACACAAGTAAAACATTTCTCTTTATCTATGTTTAAATGTATTTACCATTGTAAACCTTATCCTCTTTTCATCCTATTCTAAACCATGACACTTTGTGTGGTGCGCTTCGCATTTTCAAGGCAAGTGGGGCACTGACGAGTTATCGGCAGTAAAATCATGAAGAAAGAATAATTGACTACAGTAAATTCTCGGTTGTCCTTCGATTATCTAATATACAATGCTAAAAAACCTCTAGTCTTGCCTACGAGTAGGTCTCGATCAAGGTGTCCCTCAAGTTACCAGAAATGGCATCGGGTTGGGCATCTTGCAACTTGAAGATGGACTCCAACACGGACAATTCCGGCGCCGTGGTGTCCAAACCAGAAACAGCCACCCAATCGTTGACAACCATACCTGCACCCACAACAGAAGAACCTCTGTTGACGGTACCAGCCACCAAAGGCACCTGCAAAAGCGACGACAACTCCTCTTGGTCCTGGATCGAAGTTTGTGGGTGGACCAAGCCACCCTGGTTCGACAACGAACAGTAGGATCCGACCAAAACGTTACCGGCAATGGTCTGACGGAACACCTCAACACCCAAGACATCAGCAATCAACTCTTCGGTCTCACGCTCGATATCTGGGTGCACCAAGGCAACGTAGTCATTGCAGCAAATGACATTACCCAAAGCAGACAATCTTTCCTCCACTCTTTGGATTCTGACACTGTCTGGCAACGAGTTTCTCAAGTGCATAAGCTCTTGGTCCGTGGTTTGCACTGGCACCAAAAGACCTCTTCTGTTTCCGGCAGTCATACGGCCCACTATACGGGTACCAGCAATGGTGGTACGAACAATGGGGATAAGATCACCAAGCTCTGCTTCAAATGCAGAGTAGAAGTTTTCGGAACCACCAACGGCCACAAGACAGTAGGAGTTGGTCAATTTCGAGAAGACACCGACCTCATTCGAGTTTTCAAATTGTGTTCTGCTCGCCATTTTTTCTTGTTTATATTTGTGTGTGAAAAGTTGGGGAATATAATGACTATATAAGTATTCTTTTTTTTTTTTTTTTTCCGAGCCATTGCATTTGCTAATGAGATGAGAGAGCTCAGTACTGCAGGGGAGGGGGTAAAGCTGATGCCGGTGGCAACACTAATTTTGGGGTATTTCTTGCATGCAAAATAGATGAGAAGGTGGCAAACGGGGCTTACGTTTAAATTCGTCTTTTAAATTTGTGTATCGATTTATTATGAATCCCCAGGCCCACTATTATGTATATATAATGGTTGACTTGTGGTCATTTGTGGGCTGAACACGACCTTTGTAATTATGGATCTATGATTGAAACAGCACCAAGCATGTCTGAGAAAGGCTTAATTTGTTGTAAAATACATCTAAAATTCTATAATTGATCCTAAAAAATGTCGAAGCGATTTTCATCATTTTTTTTTAACATTTTCTCAAGGTCGAGTTCACATTCTCAATTTCGAAGAATTGCGGAGAACAACGATCTCCTGCAAAACAAGTAAAACCTTCCTTAAAAATCCAAAACTTTAATTAAAGTAATGAGAGTAAGCTAGAACTATAATATCATACGAATGAATATATTCAAGAAATTTCCGAAAGAAATCAGTCATCTATGATCTCATGAAATGTGGAATTCTTGAAAAAAAAGCACTTCATCATACCATTTTCAATTCGCGCGTCGCCACCCATAAATTGCACGTCTTGCATCGAGAAGTGCAGCTTTGAAAGATTATTGTTGCTGGCTTTTTTTTATTCTTTCATATTGGTTGTGTAAAGTGGCAATTCAAAAATAGGCTTAAACCAAAAAAAAAAAAAATAAAAGCATAAACGTATGGCTCATTTCTTCCAAAAGGAGGAAATCAAATTGAGCGGTCGCACATCCAAGATTCGTGCTCCGGATTAAGGTGAACTGATTTTTATTATTAAAATTCAACAGAATAATGCTACATGGTTAACAATCTTTATAAATACGTTTTCATTAAATTTATACACTAGAATTATAATTTCTTTTCCTCTTCAGCGGACGGATTCCGATGGATTCATTCATGGCCTTCAAATTTAGTCAAGGTCCTCGGCGATATCGTCGTCATCTTCACTGGCCTGCCAGTCATCCATCTCTTCATCCTCGACTTCGGCTTCATGGTTAGCCAAAACTTCTAAGCCTGCCTCGGTACAAGTGACGCGTGCAGTCTCCTTATCTCTAATTTGACCCTTCAACAATAAGATAGCCAACTTGTTAAGGATCTCACGCTGGATGAGACGGTTCAATGGTCTGGCACCCAAATCTGGCGAGTATCCGTTGTTGCACAAGTACTCCAAAGCAGCATCATCGACTTCCAATGCAACAGCCTTGCCGTTATGAAGGAATCTCTCCTGAATCTCCTTCAATCTGATTCTGACAATCTTAGCAATGGCCTTCTTGGATAATCTGTTGAAAACCACCATTGACGAGATACGGTTAAGGAATTCAGGACGGAAGTGGTGTCTGACCGACTCCATGACCAATTCCTTAGTCTCCAGGTCGATCTTGTTACCCTTGGAGGCATTGATATACTCGGCACCCAAGTTGGAAGTCATGATGATGATTGCGTTGGAGCAGTTAATTACCTTTCCTTGAGAGGAGGTCACTCTACCGTCATCCAAGATTTGCAAAAGCACCGTCAAAACCTCAGGAGCAGCCTTCTCGACCTCGTCAAACAAGATCACCGAGTAAGGTCTTCTCAAAACAGCTTCAGTGAGAATACCGCCTTCCTCGTAACCGACATAACCAGGTGCAGCACCAAGCAATTTCGAGGCCGACCACTTGTCACCCAACTCAGAGCAATCAATACGGATCATAGCCTTCTCATCGGCGAAAAGGAAACCCGCAACTTTCTTTGCCAACTCCGTCTTACCAGAACCGGACAAACCAAGGAACAAGAAGGATGCGGGCTGGTCTGGGTTTGCCAAACCGGAACGAGTCAATCTGACTGCGTTGGAAACGGCCTTAACGGCCTCAGTTTGGCCCACAACCTCTGAGGACAAAACCTTCTCCATATTGATCAACTTAGTGTTTTCGGCCTGGGTCAACTTTGTCACTGGAACACCAGTCAATCTGGCGGCAGTTTCGGCGACTGCATCTGCGCTCACCACATTGTTGAGCATCGAGCTGGAGGCTTCCTCCTCGGCAACTTTGACCTCCAACTCCTGGATTTGCTTGTTGACATCTGGAATGGCAAAGTAGCGCAAGTCTGCAGCAGAAGCATTGTCGTGTCTTCTCTCTGCATCCTGGGCCTTGATCTCCAACTCATCGAGTTTTCTCTTGAGTGCAGTCAACTCATCGTGGCCCTTTCTCTCTTGCTGGAACCGTTCCTTCAAAGGGTTCAAACGCTCTTCCAACTCAGCCTTTCTGCGCTTGGCTTGTCCCAAACGCTCGAGCGAGTCGGAATCGGCATCCTT